>AWOL01S0257820.1:0-17546 GCA_000715115.1 Nicotiana otophora
ATATGGTAGCTCCTTATTTTTATTTTGGCTAGTCTAGAATATGATCAATTCTTGCAAGTACACGAAAGCTTCCTGATACTATTAACACAATAGATTATCCAAGATAATCTTTTTTTAAAAGGATTAAGTAATCCTCCCGATTTACAGCATATTCCTGATTCCCATGGTTCAAACTTCGAACTTACCAAGCATGCATGTCACTGCCAGATAGACGTAGCAATAACAGTCCATACACTAACGAAGTTCTTAAGTTGGAAGTTGGAAATGATCAAACTAACCAAGTCATGAAGTTGAAAATGATCAAAGTAACTAAGTTGGAAAGGTTCAAACATGAAGAAGTGCAACACTACAGTTGAGTATATTCTTCAAGAAAGACTTCGGAGTTTCCAAAGGCAACTGGCAAATAGATTGGGGAAAAAGAGAATAACCAAGAGGTTCATCAAGTTCGTATATCTGCTTGTGCCTGACATCCCCGCTAAGACATGAAAAAGCAACAATGAACCAATCGATTCGCCAGGGCACGACTTCAAAACTATACATTGAGATACTATGAACATGAAAAAGCAACAATGAACCAATCGATTCGCCAGGGCACGACTTCAAAACTATACATTGAGATACTATAATCGGACAGCAACGACTCTAACTGTTCTGATCAAAAGAATGAGACAACAGAAAACCACCGGGCTCATGTATCTATTCTCAAAGATTGTATGCAACAGAATTCTTTTAAGACACAGCGTATATTCAGCATCATAGGCTGTTACTAGGGAATTAAAATTCTCAAACAGATTAAAGTCATTTCCGGGTATTCAATAGTCATTCCCACTAAAACCTAATAGTCGTTTTAGCATATTGATTACTTTTCACAACCACCTAATACTACACATTCAATTAATATCAGAAATACAGCCTGCTATTTGCAAAGCAAGAAAGCAGGATAAAAGTCAGAATTAGGAATTAACACACACATAAAGCTACCATTAAAGGTTAGTGATTACTGATTACAAACCATATAAAAAGAAATTCAGATTGGGTCATGATATCAGTTGTCACCAGTTTAGAGCCAGTTATGTCTATCGGTAGTAAACTTGCTGGTAAGCTGGGGCCATCCCATTGCCATAGCCACCATATGGAGAATAGTTCACTGGGGTGCCTGGAGAGTAGTTCACTGGGGTGCCTGGATATGGGGCAGCTTCTGGAGAGTAAGGATAAGGCGGGCTCCTGTTACCGTAGAGTGCAGGTGGTGCAGCATATGCTGGAACTGCAGCAGGGTATTGGGTGTGTGAGGGAGACCTAACAAATGCCGGGGCTACTGGGAAAGATGAGACATAGGCATTTGTTGAACGGCCTGCCTTAGCAGGAGGCATAGGACCAACGTTACTGGCTCTCGTTCTTTTATTTGCTGGTACAGCAGCTGGCCTCTTTTTCTCATTCTTGGGCTTCTCCGACTGCTCAAGCTGCTTTTTAAGGTTTTCTGGAGGGAATTCAGCCTCAAGCTTGTATTCTTCAATACACTTAAGGACAGAACGAATCGCTGATTGCTCTTTCTTTGCAGCTAGATGCTGTTAAACATGCAAAAGTAATTAATAAATAAAATTGGAACAATCATATAATTTTTCATTGTCCATACAATTAACACGCATGCGCCTTTGTCACAATGAACTTAATGTACTGGAATTGCATACACCATAACAGCAGTAAAGTTCCGAATTATCAATGACCGTTTGAGCTTAGAGCTCTATGGATGAAATGTATGAGCATATCAGTACATAAATGGCATGAGAGAAACTAAAGTTTCTTCCAACATTAGGTCAAATGATTAGGGNTGTCCATACAATTAACACGCATGCGCCTTTGTCACAATGAACTTAATGTACTGGAATTGCATACACCATAACAGCAGTAAAGTTCCGAATTATCAATGACCTTTGAGCTTAGAGCTCTATGGATGAAATGTATGAGCACATCAGTACATAAATGGCATGAGAGAAACTAAAGTTTCTTCCAACATTAGGTCAAATGATTAGGGCAACACTTCTGACTATGTCTAGACCCTCTCCAAGAACAAAGGGAAAATATGCAAATCTTGGCAAAACTGAGCACCCAATATTTATGCCCAAAACAAAAAAACAATGACTGAACCTGGCTGCATTCACAGGCAGGGAGAGCATAGCAGAAAGAGAGTCGGGACAGATATTGCCAACTACACTAACATAGAACAAGACAGTTGAGACAATGTGGAGAAAAGATTTAAACAAGATACAGGAAAGCTGGATGAAAATATACGTAACAGGAGAAAAAGAATTGGATGATACCGCAGCTCGACCAGAATTATTTGGGTCTTCCAGAATTGCAGTAGCAGCTTTTTTCGCATCTTTTAGGTAAGCTTTCAGAAGGGGAACAGGAGGGAACCTATCAGCAAGTCCAACTTCATAAGTGAAATGTACGGCATCAACTTGCTGTCCTCGGCTGATTAATTCTTCAATCATTTCTGTAGACAAGAAGAGGATACAACAGTAAGCTTACATACCAAAATTAATTTGTTGGAGTAACATAGACAAATATGAACAACTAAACACTTATAAGGTACTGTGAGAATCCTTAAACTTACTACCCAACATACCTACAGACAAACAAAACAATTAACATGGCATACAAATATGAAAGCAACTAGATAGGAAAAATAGGGGATGCACTGAAAGATCCTAAATGTAGGTCCGTGCACATATGCAAAAAGTACTCTCCTAGGAAGATTAGATCCTGCTGTCAACATGCTCCCCATAGTGTTCTTTTTCAATGATTCAACACAAAGTGGAGGACTAAGGATTAATATTTCATCCACCATACTTCACAAATAGTACAACAACAATAACTGTTGGGGCATGAGGCTTAATCTAGTGCCCCTTTGCTTCCACGGTTCATTTCAACTATGCCTCAATCACAAGATATAATTTGTTTCTAGTATTTCAAACCAAGACAAATTTCATATAACTAATATATCATCTACATATTAATATTTTCCACTTCTAGTTGGATAATCCTACCTATTGCCAAACAATTATATTGTACTTCCACAGTAGAAGCAAGGAAAACGCACATCAAATGAGAAGATACTGGATGCGTGGACAAGGAAGTTTGATGCTAAAAAGAGTTTCACACTAAGCATGGCAACAGCGTAAATCCCTTCTACATCATGTGGCTTACAATAACCTCAAAACATTAGGTTACCTCTGCTAAGACAACTGCACTTGTTTTAGATGTTTACTTAGGAAAATACAGAATTCAAACTCGAGCACAAAAATATAAACTAAGTCACCAGAACTAGGAGATGACCAGCCATGAAAAAACAACATATATCAAACAGGACTCTTATCATTAGGAAAAAGCTAAATCCCAGAGCTCCAATCCACTGCACTACCACAACAAATGCTCTCAAATAAGCAAAACATATTGGCATAAAATAAAAGACCATTTAGCCTGCGACTAGCAAGGAGACACCTGTTGAAGCTGCTCTGCAATTCAAACAAGGAGTACAATACATCCCTTGCAAAGATACACTTCTCTGATCTGACATTGGACCTTATAAAATAAGATTTTCTAACACCTATAGTCGATATCAGTAGAAAGTAGTCCAATTTAGCTCCAAGAAAACATCCCATAGCGAACTCAACCACAGATATGAATAAAAAGGGTAAACACCAAAATGATCTCTCAAGTCAAAGCCACTAAGCACCTAACCTTCCAAATTAACCAGACCTTTCAACTGCAGACCTACTCAAAAATCACAAGCACGGGTAAAATTCCCCAAAAATGTACTTATGACATGTTAACCTTTTCCGCCTGAACAGAAGACCAACCACATCAAAAACAGCTAATTCCTCACTATGCATTTCTCTTAACTTAGGCTTATTTCATCAAATTATAAGACTATGAAAGACAAAGTATATTTTTTTTATTTTTATGACAGTGGTGCCGGGACATTTTTCGTGCACCTCGATTATTCCACCGGCTACTGCTATCTCCCACCAGCACAGGCACCACGTAACTCTAATCAATGCTTGGACAGACGGGGAAAAATCACCTAGCCTTTTTGGGAAATTACTCCTATTTCTCAAGACAAAGCAATAATATGAACAAAATAATATAACATAACACAAAAAATTACCAGGCATTTTATCACCAAGTCCAAGAGAGACAGCCAATTTAGGCATCTGTTTCCTCCAAGCAGACCCAACAACAAGTTTCCTGTACAAATCAAAATCCTCATCCTTGACTATCCCAAAAGTTACCAAATGCTGCAAGAAAGTATGCACATCTGGCGTCTTCACATTCTCAATCCCTCCTCTTTCATCCAAGCTCCTCTTCCATATCTCCGCTATCTCATTGGCCTTATCCTTAACACTCGGCGTCACCAATTTCCTCTCATTTCCCAAAACCGGGTCCATCATAACTGGAATCAAAGACTCCAACATCAAAACACAGGCCCAGCCCAAATCAAGGGTTGGGTTGGGCCTTTTATCCTCTGGAAACACCTCCGATATCGACTCCAACACGAACCTCGGCGGATCCACGCAGTCTCCTAATGCTTTCGGTATTTCAACCCTAAGTGAATCCAAATCCTTCTTTTTTACAATTAAAAACCTCCAGAAGCTTCTAGAATCCATCTTAACACAAAAGCTCTTCAATTTTAGATACAATCCAGTAGAGTCATCGACTTCGGGTTGTTCTGCACCCTTATCTAGGGCTAAAATAGCAGCTTGCTTGTTTTCGAGAACCTTCTGAAGAGAAATTGAGAGTGAAACGTTCATTGAATTCTCGCGCTTTTCCAGGACTTGGAGGGATGCTTTGGTTTCGGAATCTAGGGTTTGGATTTTAGCTTTTAAGGCTTCGGATTTCTTGAGGATGTCTTGTTCGAGTGAAGTGAAGTGATCGGAGAGCTCTTTCCACAGGAGTGTGCAGCTTGTCATTAAAGAAGTTTGGCGCTGGAAGTCGTCGAAACTCGGCGGCGGCGCCACCGAGTCGAGTTCGCCGGGATCGGCGAGTGAACCCATCGTTGTTGAATTATTGGAAATGAAGTGGAAACCCTAGAGAATTATGAGGGGAAGGGGACACAGTTTTTGGGGTTTGGTGGTGATGATAAAGTTAAGGTTAGGAGAAACAGTACCATATGATGACGTGGACGATGATTTCGTTGCCACGTATGTATATGTCTGCGCAGATGTTTTAGGAATAGTAGTTTGCTAAACAATATACTTGCCTGTAATTGAACAAGTGAATATTTGCTGTTTACTATTCGAAATTAGCAAATTTCATTTTAAACTTCTGGCCTGAAAATGTCTAATGTTTTCTTACAGTGCCCATATCTTTTTGACAAATAGAGTTAGCCGATTTCATGTTAAAGTTTCATTAATAAAAAAGACAAATAATATACTAATTGCAAGAGTATAAATTGATCAAATAATGAAGGATAAAATTTCACAGTGTCAGAGATTATAGGGACAGAATTGAATTGAATCTTTTTCTTATATTGAATATTGAATTAAGTAAGTTTATATACGTAAATATTAATTTTGAAATTGCTAATGGACACTTGGGAGTGTAGGGTGGAGTGTTGCTTAAGTTAAGGATTTAGGTTACGCATATCACAATTGATCTCTTGCTGTTTTGTTTCGTTTCGTTATTTGTCTGTTTCAGTCAGATTTAAGAATTGATTAGTATATATTTAGGTTTCTGTCTTTCGATCAACGGTGTGACAAATGTCAGCATATTTATCGACTATCGTCAACTATAGTCAAAGACCCAAGAGTACGAATTCGAATTTTCAATTATCTAACTCAATTCCCATTATACCCTGTTAGTTATGACTTATGAGACAAAAAACAATGTAGATTTCTTGGAGTTTGATAACATTGTCACAATCATTTAAAACTTGTGCATTTTGTAAAGTTAACTTCATTTGAACTCTATTGGAACATTAACAAATACTTGAAAGAATTTTCGAGTGTGAAACACTGCAAGAAATTTAATAAGATTTCATGCATCGGCGTTGCAAAAAAATTATATACTGATGTTTTTTTTTTGGGGTAATCTTTTCTAACCTTAGCATGTTTATCCAATACTTGTGCTTATAAATTGTATATATAGGAACGAAGCTACATACAATTAGAAAAAGATTTAAGTGGGTTGTCTTTATTTTCATATCGTGCAAATAAATTGAATATAAATTGATATATTACATTAAAGAATTCCCTTAACATAATGAAAGCTTATAATGGGCAAAGATGGTTAAAAAAATCATCTTAACTCAGAAGTTTGAATTGCAATTGTGATATTATCCTACTTTTCAATCTCGTTATTTTCCTCGGTAATTGATGTATTGATATATTAAAATGGATGTGTGAGCATACCAAGAGAGATAATATTAAAAATGAAGATATTCGGAATAAAGTGGGAGTGGCCTCCGTGGTGAATAAAATATGGGAAGCGAGGCTCAGATGGCTTAGGCATGCGAAGAGGAAATGTACAGATGCCTTAGTGAGGAGGTGCGAGAGGTTGGCCATGGTGGGTCTAAGAAGAGGTAGAGGTAGGCCTAATAAGTACTTGCACATAAGTGATTATCACGACAGGGCGCAACTTCAGCTTACCGAATACAGGATCCTTGATAGGAGAGTATGGGTTGAGAATTAGAGTAGAAGGTTAGTAGGTAATTGAGCGTCTCTCTTTTCGTGCGAATTATATTAGTGTTAGTCTCATAATTTCTTATCCGCAAAATTGTAGTAATGTATTGATATTTAGCTTAAAGTATATATATTTATATGTATATCGCCTCATGTGTTTACTCGTGTTTCGTGGATTTCGGATGTAAAATGTGTTGATTTATATTAATTCGGGGGTGTTTTTATGTGTAGGAATCATCCGGAAGCAATTGAGGGTGAAAGGTGCGAGATTAGAGGCAAAATGGAGCAAAACGGAAAAAGTTGGATTTTCAACGCCAGAAGCAGCGCTCCACGCCACCTCTCGCGCCAGTGGCAGAAACTTCAATAAGCCAGCGCCAGCGTGATGCGCTCGGCTGGATGCTGGTGACGGGAAAGTTATCCAAGTTTGCCCAGGACAAGGTTATTTCGGCCCTAAACCTACCCAACACGTATAAAAGCAAGACTAAGCTTATTTTTAGAGGGGGGACGCCACTTTGAAGGAAGAATACACACGAGTAACATCCGGGAGCGAGGAGATCTCAGTTTTCTTCATCTTTTCTTAGTATTTTCAATTATCCAATACTTAGAAAATTGTTTGATATTATCATGAGTGGCTAAAACTCATAGTTCTAGGGTTGTGATTTAGCCATGAATATTGTTGTTTAACGTTGACTTAACCTTGATTACAATTCATCAATATAGAGTTGCTTCTTCAACTATGTGATTAATTACTTAATTGTCTGGCCAGCAGTTAGGTTCTATTTACTATATATGTTATGCATGCGAAAGCCATGTTTAGATTAGAGAAGAACTGAAAAGAGAGCGATCTTAACTCTGGGGGGCATATTTGTGGTTATGATAGGAATATACCTAGTCATCGTGCTTAATTAAATATCGTAATCTTAATGCGTTCTTAATAGATTGATTTCATAGAAATATAGCTGTTAATCTATTTTGAATAGGCTAGTAGTACTTCGGGAGAAGGCTACGAGAGCAATTGTTCGATTAATTGGCAACCATGAATGAATTGTATGAAAGGGAGAGTTAATTAGAACACAATAGGATTGGTGAATCGATCACAACCCTGGAATATTTGTCTCTACCGAATACACAACAACCATTTTGCTGCTTGATAATTTTGTTACTAGTTATAATTATTGTTTAGTATAATCACACATTTGAACTCGAATTGGCTCGACTGAATAACAATCTTAGTGAATTTAGTGGGTAGTTAATACAAGTCTCTGTGGGTTCGACACTCGACTTATCATTTTATTACTTGTACAACCACGTATACTTGCGTGTGCATTTTTTAGCAACATGTATTTTATTTATTTCGCTTTAGTTTTTGTATCATCTTATCTTGTTATTGTTACTCTTTCTTTATCATCTTTCCTTGAGCCAAATGTCTATAGGAAACAACCTTTTTACCTTCATAAAGTAGGGGTAAGATTTGTGTATACACTACTCTCTTTAGACCTTACTTTGTGGATTACAATGGGTTTGTTATTGTGGTTATTATAATTCCACATTCTCCTATTACGATCCGAAATCCCAACCACAACACTCGTGATGGCGTCTGAAGTTCACTTGCTAGGCAAGTCAACATTAGCTAAAGAATTAACCAATTTTAATAAAAAGCGGAACATTAATAATTAACAAACTGAAATACTCTAAATTACATATATAAATCCATAAGTAATGCAGTCTATGCTAATACCAGAAATCCGGAGTCACAAGTACAAGAACGCCTAGAATACTACAAATATAGCATGAAATGAAATAGAACTGTTCGAAATAAGATAAATAGTAAAAATAAGATAGGAAAGGACTTCAAGGATTGTGAACGCCCTGCAGGCTCTACCTAACGTCTCCTGGATAGATATGATCCGAGCAATCTCTTCTAAGTGCTATTAGGACTAACACCGAGATATGCACAAGAAATGGAGAAGTGTTGTATGAGTACAATTGATCTCATGTACTTCCTAAGTGCCGAGCCTAACCTCGATGAAGTAGTGACGAAGCTACGATAAGACACTCACTATAAACCTGTTCGGATAAATAAATAAATAGAAGATAGCATAAACATAAAGAAAATGAATAAACTCATAAGAACGAGACTCGAAGGTCAACTAACAGAGGGCCCCAGAGTAACATCATTTCATAATCCTCATATCACAGTACAAAAATAGAACACCACAGCTACAAACATTTACAAGATATCATACCCCATTGCAGGGCGCAACCCGATCCCAATATCATTTCAATATTTGTTGCGACGTGCATAAGAACGAGACTCGAAGGTCAACTAACAGAGGGCCCCAGAGTAACATCATTTCATAATCCTCATATCACAGTACAAAAATAGAACACCACAGCTACAAACATTTACAAGATATCATACCCCATTGCAGGGCGCAACCCGATCCCAATATCATTTCAATATTTGTTGCGACGTGCATAAGAACGAGACTCGAAGGTCAACTAACAGAGGGCCCCAGAGTAACATCATTTCATAATCCTTATATCACAGTACAAAAATTGAACACCACAGCTACAAACATTTACAACATATCATACCCCATTGCAGGGCGCAACCCGATCCCAATATCATTTCAATATTTGTTGCGACGTGCAACCTGAACCCAATATCATATCAATATCTGTTGCGGCGTAAAACCCGATCCCGATATCATATCAATATCTGTTGCAACATGAAATCCGTTTCCTTTATCAATTTATTTCAATTCTGTTGCGGCGCGCAATCCGTTCTCAATATCAATTCACCATTATTAACAATTCAACACAGCCAAATCCGAAATCCCAACATAAAAGGTAATAAAGCGTATAAAAAACCAAGAAACTACAAGTACAAACAAAGAATAACCAATATTTCATATTCACAAACCTCGATAAATCATTAACGCAAGAATAGCCAAGGGACTCACACAATCGGATATGACATAATAAAGTGCAACAAGTAAGGTAAATACAATAAAGACAAGTAAAGGCATGAAACAATGTGGATATTCAATTAATACAGGTAGGAGCATATAGCAGGTAAGCAGATATTGACCGAGGAATGAATAAACTACAATAAGTGACAACTAAATGACATATAACAAATAAGGCATGAATAACAAGTAAGGACACGTAGCAATCAAATCATATAACGAGATATAACATAGAATAAATGATGATATAAAGGTAAATATCCTACCCTGCATGCTTTAGCCCATGACAGCGAATATACACACGTCACCTTGCATACGTCGTCCCCCACACGAAATTCACGTAGAAAATAGATCAAACAAGTCATAATTACCTTAAGTCAAGGTTAAACACGATACTTACCTCTTTTCGGAACCAAAATCAACAATCAATCACGGATTTTCCCTTAGAACAAGCCTCCAAACCAACCGAATCTAGTCAAATATTATTCAAATAATCCAAAATAAGCTTTAGAAACCACCCACGAAGAAAAAATATTCAATTTTGATTATATTTGAAAAGGTCAACAAAAGTCAACATGGGCACGCTAATAAGTGGGGATTTTGACTGCTTATTAGCACATTTTAGCTTTTATTTTGTTCCGAAAGTATTGAATTGTGTTCCTGAAACTAATAAAATTGTACAAATTACAAAAATGCTGGAAGTTTGGTCTCCCGAGATAAAATCCGATTCTAAAGGAGTGTTCTGAAGCACAAGGCAATAAAGGGAGCAGAAGCACAAATGTGCGGTCCGCAGAAGGAATTCTGTGACCGCAGAATTCCGTCTGCGGCCGCAAACCAAAAAGAAAAACCCAATAGGACTATCAGCAATGTGCGGCTGCAGAACTGGGTTTACTGACAAAGATCCAAAGTTTAAAGAATATGCAAGAAGAACATGTCATGGAGCCTTTGTAAAGTGCGGACCGCACAAGAATTGTGCGGCCGCAAAAGTTGCCTCGCGGACGCAGTTCAGAAATGTGCGGCTGTATAACTTACCTTCCTGCCATCTGCAGAAATCTTCGGACCACACATGGAATTGTGCGGCCGCATAACCTCCCGAGGGGCATTTTTGTCCTTGATTTTTGGCCCTGTATAAATAGACGAGTTTCACAAAATTAGGTCAAGTTTGAACATTAAAAGTTGATGTAGCCGTTTCTTTTTACTACTTTAGGAAGTTTTACATTATTTTGGTGTATTAACATTAGAATTTATCATTTTAATCTTTCATTATGAGTTTAATTAGCTTTTCTTCTTTATTATCTTCAATACCCATTATGAGTAGCTAGATTTTCACTAGGGTTGTGACCCAACCCTAGTGTGTAAACCTTATGGGTGATTAATTTAATGCTTGTTTATGATCAGGTGTTGATTATTTAGCTTAGTTCATGCATCAATTTTAAAATTAATGGATGCAAACATTGATTCATGCCTATTTGACTTAGTTTATACTTGAGAAAGAGAAACCTAGTCTAGGATAACTTGGCTAACAAGGAATAGGGTTAATTGAGAGATTGATTAGCCTAATTAAAAGGGTTCAAACTAGAGATAGTAAGAACCCCACTTGAGCTCATATCAACTATTTTGTTTAATACCCAATTGGACTTGAGAAATCCAAATTGGACAAAATCACTCTCTGGCCGATAGGTATTGAGTGAGTAACGTAGAGTTGAGAGTTATAATACACTCCAATCAACAAAACAAGTGTTAACGTCTTTATCCTATTAGGCAAACACCTAGCTTATGGTCACAACCCTAGGCCTTTAAACTATATAGAAAAATATCAAAAACATTCATCTCTAGTTTATTTACCTTAGCTTACAATCATTAGAGTTATAGTAGAAGTAGAAATCAAAACTCCGTTGTGGAAGTGCAATTTAGGTAGTCCATTCACTTGCTTCAAATATATACTCCTGACACCCCTTATAACTCCCAGTGGATTCGACCCCGACTCATAGTTGGGTAATTATTTACGATCGTATCATATCTCTTATTGAGGTGTGTTGTGGACGTCACCAATTTTTGGCGTCGTTGCTGGGGAGTTAAAACGGTGTTAGCTATTTATTTGGGTGTATTTTTGGAATATCTTCTTTTCCTTCCGTGTTACTAACTTGTGTGAGAAATCGTAGGTACAACCGTGGTGAACAATGAGATCGGAAAGTTTCCTTTTGGGGATGTGGACGTCGAGGATGAGCAAGTTGATGAGATTCTTCTTGAACCTCAAGCCAATAGAAGAGGTCGAGCGCCTCATGACAACGTCCCCGCTCCACCCCTACCTCCACCACGAGCGGCCCCATACCGGATATTACCTAATGAAGGATATGCAAGTGCAATATTCCCTCCCCGTATTAAGGTAGACAACTTTCAAATCACCAATGTGATGCTCGCTTTGCTGGAGCAACGGGGTTTCTTCACCGGTGCTCTAACTCAGAATGCGTACAAACATTTGAAGGGTTTTATGGATACTTGTTGGGGGAGCAAACAAACAAATTCTCTGAGGATGCATTGAGGCTATGGCTTTTACCCTTCTCTCTATGAGGGAATGCTTTAGATTGGTTGGAACGTTTGCTGAGCCATTCCATTCACTCTTAGGATGGGTTGGCGGAAAAGTTTATTTCTAAGTTCTTCTCTTCGGGGCATATGGCTACATTTCGAGATGAGATTTTGGCATTCAAGTAAGAGCCGAATGAACCACTACACGAGATATGGGAACATTATATAACAATGGTTAAGGAATGTCCCAACAACGATATGACAGAGAACATGATTCAACAAGCTTTCTATCGTGGCCAATGTGTAGTGAATCAACTTGCCGGTGGGAACTTCATGACTACGTTGTATGCGTAGGTATGTGAGATTTTTGATGAGATGGAGAAAACGCCATAGGCTTGGCAGTCTCGGGCCAATGTTCCGCAAGATGACCCAAACATGATCCACTTTTACAAAGAGTTGCAAGACCATGTGCAAACCATTGTTGAGTTGACAACCACCATGACGCAACTAGCAAAGGCCCAACTAAATCAAGTGCGAAATCCCAAGCAAGTCAATGCAATGGAGGAAGTGAACATGATGATGAACAAGAGGAGGACCAATGGTCCACAAGTACAGAATCGAGTGGAGAATTATGTGCAAGAAGATAGTGGTTTTAAGAAAGATGATTCCTATAATGAACAAGAGGAGAAAGTTCAATATGTGAACAACTTTCAAGGCCCAAACCAACAACAATGGCCACCTCGAAACAATCAAGGCAATTGAAATTCTAACAATCAAGGTAATTGGAGTGGAAACAACAATCAAGGAAATTGGCATAACAACAACAATCAAGGAAATTAGGGGGGTAACAATCAAGGCGGATGGAACTACAATCAAGGCAACCGGGGGTCGGGTTTTCAAAGGCCCCCAATATATCAACAACCGAGCAACCCGCCCCCTTATCCTTCCCATGGTTCAAGTTCTTCAAACAACGGGATAGGGTGTATTAAAAATATGTTCAAGTAAATAATGGAAAAGAATGTCGATTCAGATGCCCAACTTGCCTCACACAACACATCCATCCCCAACCTAGAAGTTCAAATAGGGAAAATCTCTCAAGGTCTAAATTCTCATCCTAAGGGGGCACTACCAAGTGACACGGTAGTAAACCAAAAGGGTGAAAACAACATGGGGCATGCCATTGCCGTTACTACAAAAAGTGGAAGATGTGGGAATGCACTCGCCTCAAGTCAAAGGCAAGTTGTGGATAATGAGCAAGTGGTACAAGAAGAAGAGATCCCGAACAATATGGTGCAACCTTATGATGAAGTTTGGGTTGATATTGATGATAGTGTGAAAGAGACTCAAGAGGAGGTGAATCCGTCTAGGGATCACAGTATTGACATACCGTAGCAGGTTGTGCAAAAGGCTAAGGCACCATTGCCTAAGCCTCCACCTTCATACCCTCAAAGACTTGCCAAGTAAAATGGTGAGAATCAATTCAAGAAGTTCATTCAAATGATGAAGAGTCTCTCAATCAATGTGCTATTAGTTGAAGCTTTGGAACAAATACCTGGTTATGCCAAGTTTATGAAGGATCCTGTGACAAAGAAGGGGTCAATGAATTTTGAAACTATCAAAGTCACTCATAAAGTGAGTGTAATTGTGCATTCAATGGCTCCTAAGTTGGAGGATCTCGGTGCTTTGACAATTCCTTGTATAATTAGAAGTGCCGAGTTTGCTAAAACTCTTTGTGATCTTGGGGCAAGTATCAATTTGATGCCCTATTCGGTTTTCAAAACTTTGGGGATTGGGCAACTAAGACCCACCTCTATGAGATTGCGAATAGCCGATCGTACTTTGAAGAGGCCTTTGGGAGCTATTGAAGATGTCTTGGTTCGTGCTGATAAATTTATTCTTCTAGCTGATTTTGTCATTTTAGATTGTGAGGTAGATTATGAAGTGCCGATTATTCTTAGGAGACCTTTTCTTGCTACGAGGAAGGCTCTTTGTGATATTGAAATCGGAGAACTTACATTCTGGGCTGGTGATGAAAATGTGGTATTCCATGTGTGCAAGTTCATGCGGCAACCAAATAGCAATGAGGTGTGTTCATTTGTGGACTTGGTGACCGATGTTATTATTGATGACAAAAGTACTACGATTAATGTTGGTGATATGTTGGAGGTTGTCTTGCTCAAACTTTGATGATGACGATATGGATGGCTACATGGAATATGCGAACTCTTTGCAAGGAATGGGGTCGTACAACTATGCACCCCGGAATTATCTTTGGATCTTGAAAATAGGACAACTCCTCCTACAAAGCCTTCTATTGAAGAGGATCCCACCTTGGAGTTGAAGTCATTGCCTCCACATCTTCGGTATGCCTTGTTCTACTTTACCGATTATTCTTTCCTCTTGTTTGACTAACGCACATGTAGACTCCACATTGGCGGTGCTACAAAAGAGGAAGAAGGCTATTGGGTGGACATTGGCGGATATTCGGGGGATAAGCCCCGTCTTTTGCATGCATAAGATCAAGTTGGAGGATGGTGCCATTGAACATCAAAAGAGACTCAATAAGGCTATGCAAGAAGTTTTCAAGAAGGAGATTATCAAGTGGTTGGATTCCGGGGTGGTCTGCCCTATCTCCGATAGTTCGTGGAATTCTCCGATTCAATGTGTCTCAAAGAAAGGGGGCATGACGGTGGTCACCAAGGACATGAATGAGTTGATTCCTACAAGAATGGTGACCGGATGGAGGGTGTGTATGGGCTATCTCAAGCTCAATAAAGTCACAAGGAATGATCACTTTCCACTTCCTTTCTTAGATCAAATGCTAGATAGATTGGACGGTCGTGCTTTCTATTACTTTCTTGATGGGTATTCGGGCTACAACCAAATTCTTATTGCTCCGGAAGATCAAGAGAAAACTACCTTTATGTGTCCCTATGGTACTTGCGCCTTCAAGCGGATGCCATTTGGTTTGTGCAATGCACCAACGACTTTTCAAAGGTGTATGATTGTTATCTTCACAGACATGATGGAGGACTACCTTGGATTTTTTATGGATGACTTCTCGGTGATTGGGGATTCTTTTGATCATTGTCTTACAAATTTGGATAAAGTGTTGGCTAGATGTGAAGAAACAAACTTGGTGCTTAATTGGGAGAAATGCTATTTTATGGTCGAGGAAAGCATTGTCCTTGGACACAAAATCTCAAAGCATGGAATTGAAGTTGACAGGGCAAAAATTGAGGTAATTTCTAAACTTCCACCTCCAACTTCGATGAAGGGTGTTCCCGGGAATCTAAAGTCTAAATGGAGTGGTCCTTTTGAAATTGTGGGTGTGACACCTTTTGGTGCATTAGACTTGAAGAACAAAAATAATGAAGTATTCCGAGTCAATGGTCACCAGGTGAAACACTATTTGGGGAAGGTTGGATATAGCCACGTCGTGGTAGTCATTCATTTCAATTGATGGTATTATGCGTCGTGTTGCGACGTTAAATCAGGCGCATCTTGGAAGGCAACCCATGTGTCTTTTCCTTTTTTTCTTTTGTGGTTAGGTGTTATTTTCGTTCTAACTTGATTTGAAGTATGCTACACAGCTGAGTGTGACTTGCAAGAATTATGGACAGAAATCTGGCAAAGTGTTGCAAGAAATTGCGGACCGCAATGGTTTTATGCGGACTGCACATTTTAGGGTGTTGTAGAAAATGAAAATTGCAGCCGCACAATTAGCTTGTGGATCGCACAAATGAGAGGTTGAAAATGTCAACTCTCTGAAGTTTAGTCTGTCAGAGAAAAGGTCGATGTGCGACCGCACATGAAATCTGCAACCGTAACATGAAATTTGCGGTCGCACACAAAATTGTGCGGACCGTAGATGAAATGTTGAGAGGATGTCTTCGGGTAATAGAGTGCGGACCGCACTCTCCCTTCTTTCCCTTAGCAAACCAAGTCATATAAATAGAGGATTAGGGCCACAATTATATTTTTTTTCACTCTCTGAACAAACGAATAGTGCCCTCTTGAAATTTCTTGGTGATTTCATCTGTCCACACATACAACATCTTTGATCAGTCACTCATTACACTCATTTATCTGGTATGTTTCAATTTCTTATTAATCTTTTTCTTTTAATTTTTAGATTTTTAGTTCTTTTTAGGCCATTTGTATTAGAATTCAATTGTGGATCCATGTGTGGGTTAATATATAATGGGTGAACTAACACATGATCTATGGGGAATGTGTAAACATATTTTCATGCATATATGATGTTGCCATGTCAAATTGTGCACGAAATTAAAAAACCTAGATAGAAAAAAACTGAATTGTTCGTAATTTATGAATTCTGCGGCCGCACCTGAATTTGTGTGGTCCGCAGAAATTGATTTTAGGGCAGCATTAGTGAAGAAGGGATCTGCGGCCGCAAGATAAAATGTGCAGATCGAAGTGTTCCCACCACGGTCATAGAATAGCATTTTTACTATCATCAGAGAGTCTATGCTTTTTGACTCCAGTGTGTAACCGCATGTCAAATTGTGCGGACCGCAGAAATCATGCTGCGGCCGCACATCAACCATTTCTATGTCATCAGAGAGTTGGTATCTTTTGGGTTTTAGAGGTGCGGCCGCAAATGAAATTGTGCGGACCGCGCTTCACTTTTCCTCATCTGTGATTGCGAGAAACAATATGCGGACCGCAGATCATTTCCCTGCAAACATGTTCTAACTGTGTACCCTCACTATGTCTTCTAGTTTATAGCTTACTCTCATATATCTTGTGTATGTCTAAATATTGAATTGCAACTAACAATCGCCTTTGCTTGATACAGACAATGGTTCGATCTAGAGGACGCGACAACATATCTAAAGGAAGAGGTGAACCTTCTCGGGGTCGAGGCAAGAGTACCTTACCCCTTGGTAAACAAAAGACAATTACAAAGAAAGCTATAACCGGCAAAGGGAGAGGTGAAGATCTCTCTGAGATGAGCTCATATGTCCCATCTAGGGAAGCATTAGAGGGTAACTCAGCCTCTGTTCAGGAGTAGTCGGTCGTACAGTCAAGGCCGCAAGGGAGATACCAACTCAGGGAGGAGTCGTCCTTATCTCATAGCACTTCCTAGGAATTGGATGTGGTTCACTCAGATTGTAGTAGATGCCAAAGAGTACCTTATCTGTGAATTCTACGCCAATGTGGCGCATATCAAATAGGGGATAAAGGTGACTAAAGTGTGTAACCTCAAAGTGAGGTTTGATCACCATTCACTCAACGCGTACTTGGGCTTCGAAGATGTTGAGCCGAAGGAGTATTTGGAGAAGTGTGCACTAGGAGACGCAGTCCGCCCTTGGTTAGCGGAGACTCTAGAAGCACCAGGGCC
>AWOL01S0257848.1:0-27398 GCA_000715115.1 Nicotiana otophora
AGCCGTTTGGCCCATTTGGCCCGCGGTCCCGGGCCTGGACCGGCCCACTTGCCAGCCTTAGCTATAGCCCACACCTTCCAAGTGGGCCCAGGCCCCCCCAGACCCCGATCGCCTAAAAAGTTTCCAAGACATGCAATACGACCTAAGGAACCATAGTATCCGCCCCGCCTTGACCGTTACTCATTATTTGCGTTTTATGGGCAAAAAACTAGAACTCTGTCTCATTCCCATATTTTCGCGTGCTATATCCCACGCCTTCCGAGTAGGCCCGGGTCCCCTGACCCCGATCGCCTAAAATTTTTCCGAGTCATCAAATACGACCAAAGGTACCATAGTCACCGCCCCGCCATGACAATGCCTCATTTGTTTTGCATTCTACGGCAAAAAAACTCTAATTCCGCTCGATTCCCATATTTTTGTGTGCTATAGCCCATGCCTTCCCAGTGGGCAGTGCCCCCCCGGACCCGGATCGCCTAATATTGTTTGGGGGAATCAAATATGAACTAAGGTACAATAGTCACCGCCCCGCCATGACCTTTCCTCATTTTTTGCATTTTACGGCCAAAAAACTAGAATTCGCCCACGCCTTCCGAGTGGGCCAAGACCACGGACCCAAATCGCCTAACAATTTTCTGGGCCATCAAATACAACATAAGGAACCATAGTCACCGCCCGCCATGATCGTTCCTCATATTTTTGTGTGTTATAGCCCACGCCTTCCGAGTGGACCCGGGCCCCTGGCCCCGATCGCCTAAAATATTTTCGGGCCATCACATATGACCTAAGGTACCATAGTCACTGCCCCTCCATGACTGTTCCTCATTTATTTGCGTTTTACGGCAAAAAAACTAGAATTTCGCCCGATTCCCATATTTTCGTGTGCTATAACCCACGCATTCCGAGTGGGCCCGGTCCCCCAGACCCCGATCGCCTAAAAATTTTCCAGGCCATGAAATAGGACCTAAGGAACCATAGTTATCGCCCCGCCATGATCGTTCCTCATTATTTTGAGTTTTTGGCCAAAAATCTATAATTCTGCCCGATTACCATATTTTCGTGTGTTATAGCCCACGCCTTCCCAGTAGGCCCCCCAAAACCCGGATCACCTAAAAAGTTTTCGGGCCATCAAATACGACCTACGTTACCATATTCACCGCCTTTCCATGACCGTTCCTTTTTTATTTGCGTTTTACGAAATAAAAACTAGAATTGCGCCTGATTTCCATATTTTGCATGTGCTACATCCCATGCCTCCCACTATGCAAGGCCCCCGGATCCAGATCGTCTAAAATTTTTCTAGGCCATCAAATACGACCTAAGGAACCATAGTCACCACCCCACCATGACCTTTCCTCATTTATTAGTGTTTTACAGCAAAAAAAACAAAAATTTTGCCCGATTCCCATATTTTCGTGTGAAGGGACCCCCGGAGCCGGATCGCCTTAAATATTTTCGAGCCATCAAATACGACCTAAGGAACCATAATCACCGCCCCGCCATGACCTTTCCATATATTTTTGTGTTTTACGGCGAAAATACTAGAATTCCGCCCGATTCCCATATTTTCGTGTGCTATTACCCATGCCTTCCGAGTGGGCCAGGGCCCCCGGACCCCAATCACCTAAATATTTTCTGTGCCATCTAATACAACCTAAGGAACCATAGTCACCGCCCCGCCATGACCGTTCCTTACATTTTCGTGTGTTATAGGCCACGCTTTCCGAGTGGGCCCTGGCCCCGAACCCCAATCACCTAAAATGTTTCAGGGCCATCAAATACAACCTAAGGTACCATAGTCACTGCCTCGCAATGACTGTTCCTTATTTATTTGCGTTTTACGGCAAAATAACTAGAATTTCGCCCAATTCCCATATTTTCGTGTGCTATAGCCCACGCCTTCCGAGTGGGCCCGGGCCCCCCGTACCCGGATCGCCTAAACTTTTTTCGGGCCATCAAATACGACCTAAGGAACCATAGTTACCGCCCCCGCCATGACCGTTCCTTATATTTTTATGTTTTACGGACAAAAAATAAGAATTCCGTGCGATTCCCATATTTTCGTATGTTATAGCCCACGTCTTCCGAGGGGGCCCGGGCACCACGGACCCGATCGCCTAAAAATATTCCGAGCCATTAAATACGACCTAACGAACCATAGTTATCGCCTCGCCATGATCGTTCCTCATTTTTTGCGATCTACGGCAAAAAACTAGAATTCCGCCCGATTCCCATATTTTTGTGTGCTATAGCCCACATCTTACGAGTGGGCCCGGGCCACCCGGACCCAGATCGCCTAAAATTTTTCTGGGCCATCAGATATAACCTAAGGAACCATAGTCACTGCCTCGCCATGACATTTTCTCGCTTTTTTGCGTTTTACGGAAAAAAACTAGAATTCCGCACGATTCCGATATTTTCATGTGATATAACCCATGCCTTCCAAGTGTGCAAGGCCCCCCGACCCAGATCGCCTAAAATTTTTCTGGGCCATCATATACGACCTATGGAACATAGTCACCGCCCCGCCATGACCTTTCCTCGTTTTTTGAGCATTATGGCCAAAAAACTAGAATTCCGCTCGATTCCCATATTTTCGTGTGCTATATCCCACGCCTTCCGAGTGGGCCCGGGCCCCCCGGAACCCGATCGCCTAAATTTTATCGGGCCATTAAATATGACCTAAGGTACCATAGTCACTACCCCGCCATAATCGTGCCTCATATTTTTGCATTTTACGGCAAAAAAACTAAACTTCCACCTGATTCCCATATTTTCGTGTGCTATATCCCACGCCTTCCGAGTGGGCCCGGGCCCCCCGGAACCCGATCGCCTAAATTTTATCGGGCCATTAAATATGACCTAAGGTACCATAGTCACTACCCCGCCATAATCGTGCCTCATATTTTTGCATTTTACGGCAAAAAAACTAAACTTCCACCTGATTCCCATATTTTCGTGTGCTATATCCCACGCCTTCCGAGTGGGCCCGGGCCCCCCGGAACCCGATCGCCTAAATTTTATCGGGCCATTAAATATGACCTAAGGTACCATAGTCACTACCCCGCCATAATCGTGCCTCATATTTTTGCATTTTACGGCAAAAAAACTAAACTTCCACCTGATTCCCATATTTTCGTGTGCTATATCCCACGCCTTCCGAGTGGGCCCGGGCCCCCCGGAACCCGATCGCCTAAATTTTATCGGGCCATTAAATATGACCTAAGGTACCATAGTCACTACCCCGCCATAATCGTGCCTCATATTTTTGCATTTTACGGCAAAAAAACTAAACTTCCACCTGATTCCCATATTTTCGTGTGCTATATCCCACGCCTTCCGAGTGGGCCCGGGCCCCCCGGAACCCGATCGCCTAAATTTTATCGGGCCATTAAATATGACCTAAGGTACCATAGTCACTACCCCGCCATAATCGTGCCTCATATTTTTGCATTTTACGGCAAAAAAACTAAACTTCCACCTGATTCCCATATTTTCGTGTGCTATAGCCCACACTTTTCGAGTGGTCCCGAGCCCCTCGAAACCCGATCGTCTAAAAATTTTTCGGGCAATCAAATATGACCTAAGGAACCATAGTCACCATCCCTCCATGATCGTTCCTCGTGTTTTGCATTTTACGGCAAAAAACTAGAATTCCGCCCGATTCCAATATTTTTGTGTGATATAGCCCACCCCTTACGTTTGGGCCTGGGCACCCCGGACCCAGATCGCCTAAATTTTTTCCGGACCATCAGATATGACCTAAGGAACCATAGTCACCGCCCCGCCATGACCATTCCTTACATTTTCGTGTGTTATAGGCCACGCCTTCCGAGTGGGCCCTGGCCCCGAACCCCGATCGCCAGAAATGTTTCAGGGCTATCAAACATGACCTAAGGTACCATAGTCACTGCCCCGCCATGACCGTTCCTCATTTATTTGGCCATAAAACGCAAACAACCCGGAACGGTCATGGAGGGGCTGTTACTATAGTTCCTTAGGTCCTATTTTTAGGCGATCCAAGTCTGGGGGCATGGGCCCACTCGGAAGGCGTGGGCTATATAACACGAAAATATGGAATCGGGTGGAATTCTAGTTTTTTGGCCGTAAAATGCAAAACAATGAGGAACGGTCTTGGCGGGTCAGTGAATATGGATCCTTAGTTCGTAGTTGATGGCCTGGAAAATTTTTAGGCGATCCGGTTCCGGGGGGGCCGGGACCACTAGGAAGGCGTGGGCTATAGCACACGAAAGAATGGGAATCGGGCGGAATTCTTGTTTTTTGGCCGTAAAATTCAAACAAAAAGGGGAACGGTCATGGCGGGGCGGTGACTATGGTTCCTTAGGTCATATTACATGGCCCAGAAAAATTTTAGGCTATCAGGATCCGGGGGGACCTGTCCCACTCAGAAGGCTTCGGCTATAGCACACGCAAATATGGGAAACGGGAGGAATTCTAGTATTTTGGCCGTAAAACGCAAAACAACGAGGAGAGTTCATGGTGGGGTGGTAACTATGGTTCTTTAGGTCGTATTTGATGGCCCGAAAAACATCTAGGCGATCCGAGTTCGGGGGGCTCGGCCCACTTGGAAGGCATGGGCTATAGCACACGATAATATGGGAATCGGGTGGAATTCTAGATTTTTGGCCGTAAAACGCAAAAAATGAGGAATGATCATGGCAGAGAGGTAACTATGGTTCCTTAGGTTGTATTTCATAGCCCGGAAACATTTTAGACGATCGTGGTCTGGGGACCCGCGCCCACTCGGAAGGCTTGGGCTCTAGCACATGAAAATATGGGAATCGAGCGGAATTCTAGTTTTTTGACCGGGCGAAAAAAGGAGAATCGGTCATGGCGAGGCGCTGACTATGGTTGTTAATGTCATATTTGATGGTTCAAAATTTTTTTAGGCGATCCGAGTTCCGGAGGCCTAGCCCACTCGAAAGACGTGGGCTATAGCACACGAAAATATGAGAATCGAGCGGAATTCTAGTATATTGGTCGTAAAACACAAAAAAAGAGTATAGGTCATGGCGGGATGGTAACTATGGTTCCTTAGTTTGTATTTGATGGCCCAAAAAATTTTTAGGCGATCCGAGTCCGGGGGCTCGGCCCACTTGGAAGGCGTGGGCTATAGCACACGAAAATATAGGAATCGAGTGGAATTCTAGTGTTTTTGGCCGTAAAACGCAAAACATGAGGAACGACCAAGGTAGAGCGGTAACTATGGTTCCTTAGGTCGTATTTCATGGATCGGAAAAGTTTTAGGCGATCGGGGTGCGGGGTCCCGCGCCCACTCGGAAGGCGTGGTCTATAGCACACGACAATATGCGAACCGGGTGGTGAGGTGGTGACTATGGTTCCTTAGGTCAAATTTGATGGCCCAGAAAATTTTTAGGCGATCCGAGACTAGGGTCCGGGCCCACTCGGATGGCATGTGTTATAGCACATGAAAATATGGGAATCGGGCGGAATTCTAGTTTTTTTGCCATAAAATGAAACAAAAGGAGGAACGTTCATGGCAAGGTGGTGACTATGATTCCTTAGGTCGTATTTGATGGCCCGAAAAAGTTTTAGGCGATCCGGGTCAGGGGGCCCGGGCCCACTCGGAAGGTGTGTGCTATAGCACACGATAATATGGGAATCGGGTGGAATTTTAATTTTTGGCCGTAAAATGCAAAACAACGAGGAACGGTCACGGCGGGTCGTTGAATATGTCTCCTTAGTTCGTTGTTGATGGCCCGAAAAAAAGTTTTCGGTGGTCTGGTTCCGAGGGTGCCCGGGACCACTCGTAAGGCGTGGGATATAGCACACGAAAGAATGGGAATCGGGTGGAATTCTTGTTTTTTGGCAGTAAAATTAAAAAGAAAAAGGGTACGGTCATGGAGGGGTGGTGATTATGGTTCCTTAGGTCGTATTAGATTGTCCGAAAAAATTTTAGGCGATCAGGGTCCGGGGGGCCCGGGCCCACTCAGAAGGCTTGGGCTATAGCACACGCAAATACGGAAAACGGGCGAAATTCTAGTATTTTGGCCATAAAACGCAAAACAAAGAGGAGAGGTCATGGTGGGGCGGTAACTATGGTTCCTTAGGTTGTATTTGATGGCCCGAAAAACTTTTAGGCAATCCGAGTCCGGGGGGCTCGGCCCACTTGGAAGGCGTGGGGCACACGATAATATGAGAATCAGGTGGAATTTTAATTTTTTGCCCGTAAAACGCAAAAAATGAGAAATGATCATGGAAGAGAGGTAACTATGGTTCCTTAGGTTGTATTGCATAGCCCGTAAAAGTTTTAGACGATCGTGGTCTGGGGACCCATGCCCACTCGAAAGGCTTTGGCTCTAGCACACGAAAATATGTGAATCGGGCGGAATTCTAGTTTTGTTTGGTAATACACAAAACAAAATGAGGAACGGTCATGGCGGGGTGGTGACTAAGGTTCCTTAGGTCGTATTTGATGGCATGGAAATATTTTAGGCGATCGGGGTCCGGGAGGTCCGGGCCCACTCGGAAGGCGTGGGCTAGCACACGAAAATATGGGAATTGGGCGGAACTCTAGTTTCTTGGCCGTAAAACGCAAACAACCAGGAACGGTCATAGCAGGGCTGTGACTATGGTTCCTTAGGTCCTATTTGATGGTCCGAAAAAGTTTTAGGCGATCCAGGTCCGGGGGGCATGGGCCCACTCGTAAGGCGTGGGCTATATCACACGAAAATATGGAATCGGGTAGAATTCTAGTTGTTTGGCCATAAAATGCAAAAAAGGAGGAACGGTCATGGCGAGGTGGTGACTATGGTTCCTTAGGTCATATTGGATGGCCCGGAAAATTTTTAGGCGATCCGGGTCAGGGGGCCCGGGTCCACTCGGAAGGCGTGTGCTATAGCACATGAAAATATAGGAATCGGGCGGAATTCTAGTTTTTTGGCCATAAAATGCAAACCAACAAGGAACCGTCATGGCGGGTTGGTGACTATGGCTGCTTAGTTCGTAGTTGATGGCCCGAAAATTTTTAGGCGGTCCGGTTCCGGGGGGCCCGGGACCACTCGGAAGGCGTGGGCTATAGCACACGAAACAATGGGAATCAGGCGGAATTCTTATCTTTTTGCCGTAAAATTCAAAAAAAAGGGGAACGGTCATGGTGGGGCAGTGACTATGGTTCCTTAGGTTGTATTAGATAGCCCGAAAAATTTTTAGCCGATCAGGGTCAGGGGGGCCCGGGCCCACTCTGAAGGCTTGGGCTATAGCACACACAAATACGGGAAACAAGCGGAATTCTAGTATTTTGGCCGTAGAACGCAAAACAACAAGGTGAGGTTATGGTGGGGTGGTAAATATGGTTCCTTAGGTCGCATTTGATGGCCCAAAAAACTTTTAGGCGATTCGAGTCCGGAGGGCTCGGCCCACTTGGAAGGCGTGGGCTATAGCACACGATAATAAGGGAATCAGGTGGAATTCTAGTTTTTTGGCCGTAAAACGCAAAAAATGAGGAATGATCATGGCAGAGAGGTAACTATGGCTCCTTTGGTTGTATTTCATAGCCCGGAAAAGTTTTAGACGATCGTGGTCCGGGGGCCCGTGCCCACTCGGAAGGCTTGGGCTCTAGCACATGCAAATATGAGAATCGGGCGAAAGTTTAGTCTTTTGGCCGTAAAAGGCGATAAAAGGAGGATCGGTCATGGCGAGGCGGTGACTATGGTTCTTAATGTCATATTTGAGGGCCTGAAAAATTTTTAGGCGACCCGAGTCCGGGAGGCCTGGCCCAGTCGGAAGGCGTGGGCTATAGCACACGAAAATATGGGAATCGAGCGGAATTCTAGTATTTTGGTTGTAAAACGCAAACAAACGAGGAGAGGTCATGGAGGGATGGTAACTATGGTTCCTTAGGTCATATTTGATGGCCCGAAAAAAGTTTAGGCTATCCGAGTACGGGGGTCCGGCCCACTTGGAAGGTGTGGGCTCTAGCGCTCGAAAATATGGGAATCAGGTGGAATTCTAGTTTTTTTGGCCGTAAAACGCAAAACCTGAGGAACAATCATGGAAGAGCGGTAAATATGGTTCCTTAGGTCGTATTTCATGCCCGA
The DNA here is from genome assembly GCA_000715115.1 of Nicotiana otophora. Taxonomy (NCBI): domain Eukaryota; kingdom Viridiplantae; phylum Streptophyta; class Magnoliopsida; order Solanales; family Solanaceae; genus Nicotiana; species Nicotiana otophora. The sequence continues at coordinate 8,079 of AWOL01S0257848.1, forward strand.
AAAAGTTTTAGGCGATCGGGGTGCAGGGGCCNCAAATATGAGAATCGGGCGAAAGTTTAGTCTTTTGGCCGTAAAAGGCGATAAAAGGAGGATCGGTCATGGCGAGGCGGTGACTATGGTTCTTAATGTCATATTTGAGGGCCTGAAAAATTTTTAGGCGACCCGAGTCCGGGAGGCCTGGCCCAGTCGGAAGGCGTGGGCTATAGCACACGAAAATATGGGAATCGAGCGGAATTCTAGTATTTTGGTTGTAAAACGCAAACAAACGAGGAGAGGTCATGGAGGGATGGTAACTATGGTTCCTTAGGTCATATTTGATGGCCCGAAAAAATTTTAGGCGATCCGAGTACGGGGGTCCGGCCCACTTGGAAGGTGTGGGCTCTAGCGCTCGAAAATATGGGAATCAGGTGGAATTCTAGTTTTTTTGGCCGTAAAACGCAAAACCTGAGGAACAATCATGGAAGAGCGGTAAATATGGTTCCTTAGGTCGTATTTCATGCCCGAAAAAGTTTTAGGCGATCGGGGTGCGGGGGCCCGCGCCCAGTCAGAAGGCATGGTCTATAGAACACGAAAATATGCGAAACCGGCGGAATTCTAGTTTTTTGGCCGTAAAATGTAAAAACAAAGAGGATCGGTCATGGAGGGGCGGTGACTATTAATTAGGTCGTGTTTGATGGCCTGAAAATATTTTAGGTGATCCGGGTCTGGGAGCCCGGGCCCACTCGAAATGTGTGGGCTATGCACACGAAAATATGTGAATCGGGCGGAATTCTAGTTTTTTTTCGTAAAGCACAAAAAACATGAGGAACGGTCATGGCGGGGCGGTGACTATGGTTCCTTAGGTCGTATTTGATGGCATGGAAACATTTTAGGCAATCGGGGTCCGGGACCACTCGGAAGGCGTGGGCTATAGCACACGAAAATATGGGAATAGGGCTGAATTCTTGTTTTTTGGCCGTAAAACGCAAACAACTAGGAACGGTCAGAGCGGGGCTGTGACTATGGTTTCTTAGGTCCTATTTGACAGTCCGAAAAATTTGGGCGATCTAGGTCCGGAGGGCATGGGCCCACACTGAAGGCGTGGGCTATATCACACGAAAATATGGAATCGGGTGGAATTCTAGTTTTTTCGCCATAAAATGCAAAAAAGGAGGAGCGGTCATGGCGAGGTGGTGACTATAGTTCCTTAGGTTGTATTTGATGGCCCGAAAAATATTTAGGCGATCCGGGTCAGGGGCCAGGCCCACTCGGAAGGCGTGTGCTATAGCACACGACAATATAGGAATCGGGCTGAATTCTAGTTTTTTGGCCGTAAAATGCAAAACAACGAGGAACGGTCACGGCGGGTTGGTGAATATGGCTCCTTAGTTCGTAGTTGATGGCCCGGAAAATTTTTAGGCGGTCCGGTTTCGGGGGGCCCAGGACCACTCTGAAGGCATGGGCTATGCACACGAAAGAATGGGAATCGAGCGGAATTCTTATTCTATGGCTGTAAAATTAAAAACAAAAGGGAACGGTCATGGTGGGGCGGTGATTATGGTTCCTTAGGTCGTATTAGATGGCCCGGAAAAACTTTAGGCGATCAGGGTCTGGGGGGCCCGAGCCCACTCAGAAGGCTTGGGCTATAACACACGCAAATATGGGAAATGGGCGAAATTCTAGTATTTTGGCCGTAGAACGCAAAACAACGAGGTGATGTCATGGTGGGGCGGTACCTATGGTTCCTTAGGTCGAATGTGATGGCCCGAAAAACTTTTAGGCGATCCGAGTCCGGGGGGCTCGGCCCACTTGGAAGGCGTGGGCTATAGCACATGATAATATGGGAATCGGGTAGAATTCTAGTTTTTTGCCCGTAAAACACAAAAAAGAGGAATGATCATGGCAGAGAGGTAACTATGGTTCCTTAGGTTGTATTTCATAGCCCGGAAAACTTTTAGACGATCGTGGTCCGGGGGCCCGCTCCCACTCGGAAGGCTTGGGCTCTAGCACATGAAAATATGGGAATCGGGTGGAATTCTAGTTTTTTGGCCGTAAAAGGCAAAACAAGAAGGATCGGTCATGGCGAGGTGGTGACTATGGTTCTTAATGTTGTATTTGATGGCCCGAAAAAAAATTTGGCGATCCGAGTCCGATAGGCCTGGCCCACTCGGAAGACGTGGGCTATAGCACACGAAAATAGGGGAATCGAGCGGAATTCTAGTATTTTGGTCGTAAAACACAAAAACACAAGGAGAGGTCTTGGCGGGATGGTAACTATGGTTCCTTAGGTCGTATTTGATGGCCCGAAAAAAATTTAGGCGATCCGAGTCCGGGGGCCCGGCCCACTTGGAAGGCGTCGGCTATAGCACACAAAAATATGGGTATCAGGTGGAATTCTAATTTTTTTTGCCGTAAAATGCAAAATATGAGGAACGATCATGGCAGAGCGGTAACTATGGTTCCTTAGGTCGTATTTCATGGCCCAAAAACTTTTTTGGCGATCTGGGTGCGGGGGCCCGCGCCCACTCGGAAGGCGTGGTCTATAGCTCATGAAAATATGCGAATCGGGCGGAATTCTAGTTTTTTGGCCGTAAAATGCAAAAACAAAGAGGATCGGTCATGGCGAGGCGGTGAATATAGTTCTTAATTTCGTACTTGATAGCCCAAAAAATTATTAGACGATCCGAGTCTAGGGGGCCCGACCCACTTGGAAGGCGCCGGCTATAGCACACGAAAATATGGGAATCGGGTGGAATTCGAGTTGTTTTGGCCGTAAAACGCAAAACATGAGGAACGATCATGGAAGAGCGGTAATTATGGTTCCTTAGGTCGTATTTCATGTCCCGAAAAAATATTTGGCGATCGGGGTGCGGGGGCCCGCGCCCACTCGGAAGGCGTGGTCTATAGCACACGAAAATATGCGAATCAGGCGGAATTCTAGTTTTTTGGCCGTAAAAGGAAAAAACAAAGAGTAGCGGTTATGGCGAGGCGGTGACTATAGTTCTTAATGTCGTATTTGGTGGCCCGAAAAAATTCTTAGGCGATCTGAGTCTAGGGGGCCCAGCCCACACGGAAGGACTGGGCTATAGCACATGAAAATATGGGAATGAGGCGGAATTCTAGTTTTTTGGCTGTAAAATGCAAAAAAAGAGGAACGATCATGGCGGGGCAGTGACTATGGTTAATTCGGTCGTGTTTGATGGCCTGGAAAACTTTTAGGCGATCCGGGTCTCGGAGCCCGGGCGCACTCGGAAGGCACGGGCTATAGCACACGAAAATATGGGATTCGGGCATAATTCTAGTTTTTTGGCCGTAAAATCCAAAACAACGAGGAACGGTCATAGCGGGTCAGTGAATATGGTTCCTTAGGTCGTAGTTGATGGCGCGAAAACATTTTAGGCGATCCGGTTCCGGGGGCCCGGGACCACTCGCAAGACGTGGGCTATATAGCACACGAAAAAATGGGAATCGGGCTGAATTCTAGTTTTTTTACCGTAAAATGCAAAACAGGTGAGGAACGGTCATGGAGAGGCGGTGACTATGATTCTTAATGTCGTATTTGATATCCCGAAAAAGTTTTTAGGCAATCCGAGTCCGGGGGCACAGGCCCACTCGGAAGGCGTGGGCTATATCACACGAAAATATCGGAATCAGGCAGAATTCTAGTTTTTTGGCTTTAAACTGCAAAGAATGAGGAATGATCATGGTGGGGTGGTGACTATGGTTCCTTAGGTTGTATTTGATGACCCAGAAAAATTTTAGGCGACCCCGGTTTGGGGGCCCGGGCCCACTCGGAAGGCGTGGGCTATAGCATACGGAAATATGGGAATCGGGAGAAATTCTCATTTTTTGGCCGTAAGATGCAAAACAACGAGGAACTGTCATAGCGGGTCAGTGAATATGGTTCCTTAGATCGTAGTTGATGGCCCGGAAAAATTTTAGGAGATCCGGTTCCGGGGGGCCGGGTACCACTCAGAAGGCGTGGGCTATAGCACACAGATGAATGGGAATCGAGTGGAATTCTAGTTTCTTTGGCCGTAAATTGCAAATCATGAGGAACGATCATGGCAGAGTGGTAACTATGGTTCCTTAGATCGTATTACATGGCCCAAAAAATTTTGAGGCGATCGGGGTGCGGGGGCCCGCGCCCACTAGGAAGGCATGGTTTATAGCACACGAAAATATGCAAATCGGGCGGAATTCTAGTTTTTTTGGCCGTAAAACACAAAAACAAAGAGTATCGGTCATGGCGAGGTGGTGACTATAGTTCTTAATGTCGTATTTGATAGCCCGAAAAAATTCTTAGGCGATCCGAGTCCAGGGGGCCAGGCCCACTCGGAAGGCGTGGGCTATAGCACACGAAAATATGGGAATGAGGCAGAATTCTAGCTTATTGGCCGTAAAATGCAAAAAAAGAGGAACGATTATGGCGGGGCGGTGACTATGGTTAATTAGGTCGTGTTTGATGGCCCGAAAAACTTTTAGGCGATCTGGCTCTGGGAGCCCGGGCCCACTCGGAAGGCGTGGGCTATAGCACACGAAAATATGGGATTCGGGCATAATTCTAGTTTTTTGGCCGTAAAATTCAAAACAATGAGGAACGGTCACGGCGGGTCAGTGAATATGGTACCTTAGGTCGTAGTGGATGGCGCAAAAACATTTTAGGCGATCCGGTTCCGGGGGCCCGGGACCACTTGCAAGACGTGGGCTATATAGCACACGAAAAAATGGGAATCGGGCGGAATTCTAGTTTTTTTACCGTAAAATGCAAAACAAGTGAGGAACGGTCATGGCGAGGCGGTGACTATGGTTCTTAATGTCGTATTTGATGGCCCGAAAAAGTTTTTAGGCGATCCGAGTCCGGGGGTCCAGGCCCACTCGGAAGACGTGGGCTATATCACACGAAAATATCGGAATCAGGAGGAATTCTAGATTTTTGGCTTTTAAATGCAAAGAATGAGGAACGATCATGGTGGGGTGGTGACTATGGTTCCTTAGGTCGTATTTGAAGGCCCAGAATATTTTTAGGAGACCCTGGTCTGGGGGCCCGGGCCCACTCGGAAGGCGTGGGCCATAGCATACGAAAATATGGGAATCTGGCGGAATTCTCATTTTTTGGCCGTAAGATGCAAAACAACGAGGAACGGTCACAGCGGGTCAGTGAATATGGTTCCTTAGATCGTAGTGGATGGCCCGGAAATATTTTAGGCGATCCGGTTCTGGGGGGCTGGGTACCACTCGGAAGGCGTGGGCTATATAGCACATGAATAAATGGGAATGGGGCGGAATTCTAGTTTTCTGATAGTAAAACACAAAACAAGCGAGGAACGGTCATAGAGGGCTGGTGACTATTGTTTCTTAGGTCATATTTGATGGCCCGAAAAATTTTAGGCGATCCAGGTCCGTGGGCCCGGGCCCACTCGCAAGGCGTGGGCTATAGCACTCGAAAATATGTGAATCGAGCGGAATCCTCCTTTCTTTGGTCGTAAAATGCAAAATAAGAAGGAACGGCCATGGAGGGGCAGTGATTATGGTTCCTTAGGTCGTATTTGATGGCCCGGAAAAATTTTAGGCATTCCGGTTCTGGGGGCCCCGGGACCACTCGGAAGGCGTGGGCTATAGCACACGAAAGAATGGGAATCGGGTGGAATTCTTGATCCTTTACTGTAAAATTCATAAAAACCAGGAACGGTTATGGCTGGGCGGTGACTATGGTTCCTTAGGTCGTACTAGATGGCCCGGAAAAATTTTAGGTGATCAGGGTTCAGCGGGCCCGGGTCCACTCAGAAGGCTTGGGCTATAGCACACGAAAATATGGGAATCGTGCAGAATTCTAGTTTTTTGGCCATAAAATGCAAAAACACGAGGAGAGGTCATGGAGGGTCTGTGACTATGGTTCCTTAGGTCGTATTGGATGGCCCAAAAAAGTTTTAGGCAATCCGATTCTGGGGGCCCGGCCCACCTGGAAGGCGTGGGCTATAGCACACAAAAATATTGGAATCGGGCGGAATTCTAGTATTTTGGCCGTTAAATTCAAAAAATGAGGAACGCTAATGGAAGAGAGGTAACTATGGTTCCTTAGGTCGTATTTCATAGCCCGAAAAACTTTTAGGCGATCGGGGTCCTGGGGCCCGCGCCCACTCGAAAGGTTTGGGCTATAGCACACGAAAATATGGGAATCGGGTGGAATTCTAGTTTTTTGGTCGTAAAATGCAAAAAATGAGGATCGGTCATGGCGTGGTGGTGACTATGGTTCTTAATGTCATATTTGATGGCCCAAAAAATTTTTAGGTGATCCGAGTCCGGGGGGCCCAGCCCACTCGTGCATGGGCTATAGCACACGAAAATATGGGAATTGGGCGGAATTATAGTTTTTTGGCCGTAAAATGCAAAAAATAAGGAATGATCATGGCAGGGCGTTGACTATGGTTCCTTAGGTCGTATTTGATGGCCCAGAAAAGTTCTAGGCGGCACTCGGAAGGCGTGGTCTATATAGCACACGAAAATATGGTAATCAGGCGGAACTCTAGTATTTTGGCCATAAATGCAAAAACAAATGAGGAACGGTCACAACGGGTCGGTGAATATGGTTCCTTAGGTCGTATTTGTTTGCCCGGAAAAATTTTAGGCGATCCGGTTTCGGGGGGCCCGGGCCCACTCGCAAGGCGTGGGCTATAGCACACGAAAATATGGGAATCGGGCGGAATTATACTTTTTTGGCCGTAAAACGCAAAATAACGAGGAACGGTCATGATGGAGTGGTGACTATGGTTCCTTAGTCGTATTTGATGGCCCAAAAGAATTTTAGGCGATCCGAGTCCGGGGGCCCAGCCCACATGTAAGGCGTGGGATATAGCACATGAAAATATGGGAATCAGGCGGAATTCTAGTTATTTGGCCGTAAAACGCAAAACATGAGGAATGATCATTGCGGAGCAGTAACTATGGTTCCTTAGGTCGTATTTCATCGCCCAAAATTTTTTTACGCGATCGGGTTCCGAGGGCCCGCGCCCACTCGGAAAGCGTGGGCTATAGCACACGAAGATATAGGAATCAGGCGGAATTCTAGTGTTTTGGCCGGAAATGCAAATAATCAAGGAACGGTCATGGCGGGATGGTGAATATGGTTCCTTAGGTCGTATGTGATGGCCCGGAAAAATTTTAGGCGATCCGGTTTTGGGGGACCGAGCCCACTCGGAAGGCGTGGGCTATAGCACACGAAAATATGTGAATCGGGCGGAATTCTAGTGTTTTGGCTGTAAAACGCATAAGGACGAGGAACGGTCATGGCGGGGCTGTGAATATGGTATCTTAGGTCGTATTTGATGGCCCGGATAAATTTTTGCTGATCGAGGTCCGGGGGCCCGGTCCCACTCGGAAGGTGTGGGCTATAGTACACGAAAATATGGGAATCGGGCGAAATTCTAGTGTTTTTGGCATGGCGGTGACTATGGTTCATTAGGTCGTATTAGATGGCCCAAAAACATTTTTAGTTGATCGGGGTCTGGGGGCCCGGGCCCACTCGGAAGGCGTAGGCTTTAGCACCCAAAAATATGGGAATCAGGCGGAATTCTAGTATTTTGGCCGTAAAATGCAAAACAAACGGGGAGAGGCCATGGCGGGCAGTGAATATGGTTCCTTAGGTCGTATTTGATAGTCCAAAAAAATTTTAGGCGATCCGAGTCCGGAGGGCCCGACTCACTTGTAAGGCGTGGGCTATAGCACATGAAAATATGAGAATTAGGCGGAATTCTAGTTTTTTGTCCGTAAAACACAAAACATGAGGAACGATCATTGCGGAGCAGTAACTATGGTTCCTTAGGTCGTATTTGATAGTCCAAAAAAATTTTAGGCGATCCGAGTCCGGAGGGCCCGACTCACTTGTAAGGCGTGGGCTATAGCACATGAAAATATGAGAATTAGGCGGAATTCTAGTTTTTTGTCCGTAAAACACAAAACATGAGGAACGATCATTGCGGAGCAGTAACTATGGTTCCTTAGGTCGTATTTGATAGTCCAAAAAAATTTTAGGCGATCCGAGTCCGGAGGGCCCGACTCACTTGTAAGGCGTGGGCTATAGCACATGAAAATATGAGAATTAGGCGGAATTCTAGTTTTTTGTCCGTAAAACACAAAACATGAGGAACGATCATTGCGGAGCAGTAACTATGGTTCCTTAGGTCGTATTTGATAGTCCAAAAAAATTTTAGGCGATCCGAGTCCGGAGGGCCCGACTCACTTGTAAGGCGTGGGCTATAGCACATGAAAATATGAGAATTAGGCGGAATTCTAGTTTTTTGTCCGTAAAACACAAAACATGAGGAACGATCATTGCGGAGCAGTAACTATGGTTCCTTAGGTCGTATTTGATAGTCCAAAAAAATTTTAGGCGATCCGAGTCCGGAGGGCCCGACTCACTTGTAAGGCGTGGGCTATAGCACATGAAAATATGAGAATTAGGCGGAATTCTAGTTTTTTGTCCGTAAAACACAAAACATGAGGAACGATCATTGCGGAGCAGTAACTATGGTTCCTTAGGTCGTATTTCATGGCCCAAAAACATTTTAGGCGATCGGGGTCCTGGGGGGACCGGGCCCACTCCGAAGGCTTGGGCTATAGCACACGAAAATATGGAAATCGGGTGGAATTCTAGTTTTTTGGCCATAAAATGCAAAACACATGGATCGGTCATGGCGAGGTGGTGACTATGGTTGTTACTGTCGTATTTAATGGCCCAAACAAATTTTAGTTGATACTAGTCCGGGGGGCCTGGCGCACTCGTTAGGCGTGGGCTATAGCACACGAAAATTTGGGAATTGGGCAGAATTCTAGTTGTGTTGGCCGTAAAATGCAAAAAATGAGGAAAGATCATGGCAGGGCGGTGACTATGGTTCCTTAGGTCGTATTTTATGTCCCGGAAAATTTTAGGCGATCTAGGTCTGGGGGTCCGGGCTCACTCGGAAGGCGTGGGTTGTAGCACACGAAAATATGGTAATCGGGCAGAATGTTAGTTTTTTGGCCATAAAATGCAAAACAATGAGGAACGGTCACGGCGGGTCGGTGAATATGGTTCCTTAGGTTGTATTTGTTCGCCCGGAAAAAATTTAGGCGATTCGGGTTTGGGGGGCCCGGGCCCACTCACAAGGCGTGGGCTATAGCAGACGAAAATATGGGAATCGGGCGGAATTCTACTTTTTTTGCCGTAAAAAGCAAAATAACAAGGAACGGTCATGACGGGGCGGTGACTATGGTTGCTTAGGTCGTATTTAATTTCCCTGAAAAATTTAGGCGATCCGGTTCTGCGGGCCCCGGGACCACTCGAAAGGCGTGGGCTATAGAACACGAAACAATGGGAATCGGGCGGAATTCTTATTCTTTTGCCGTAAAATGCAAAACAATGAGGAATGGTCATGGCAGGGCGGTGTCTATGGTTCCTTAGGTCGTATTAGATGGCCCGAAAACATTTTTGGTCGATCGGGGTCCGGGGGTCGGGGCCCGCTCGGAAGGCGTGGGCTATAACACACGAATATATGGGAATCAGGCGGAATTCTAGTATTTTGGCCGTAAAACGCAAAACAAACGAGGAGAGGCCATGACAGGGCGATGATTATGGTTTCTTAGGTCGTATTTGATGGCCCAAAAAATTTTTAGGCGATCTGAGTCCGGGGGCCCAGCCCACTTGTAAGGTGTGGGCTATAGTAGATGAAAATATGAGAATCAGGCGGGATTCTAGTTTTTTGGCCGTAAAATGCAAAACATGAGGAACGATCATTGCGGAGCGGTAACTATGGTTCCTTAGGTTGTATTTCATGACCCGAAAATTTATTAGGCGATCGGGTTCCAGGGGCACGCGCCCACTCGGAAGGCGGGGGCTATAGCACACGAAAATATAGGAATCAGGCGGAATTCTAGTTCTTTGGCCGGAAACGCAAAAAAGCGAGGAATGGTCATGGCGGGACGATGGCTATGGTTCCTTATGTCGTATGTGATGGCCCGAAAAAAGTTTAGGAGATCCGGTTCTGGGGGGGACCGGGCCCACTCGGAAGGCGTGGGCTATAGCACATGAAAATATGGGAATGAGGCAGAATTCTGGTTTTTTGGCGGTAAAACGCAAAAGAACGAGGAACAGTCATGGCGGGGTTGTGAATATGGTATCTTAGGTCGTATGTGATGGCACAGAAAATTTTTAGGTGATCGGGGTCCGGGGGCCCGGGACCACTCGGAAGGCGTGGGCTAGCACACAAAAATATGGGAATCGGGCAGAATTCTAGTGTTTTGGCCATAAAACGCAAAGAATGAGGAACAATCATGGCGGGGCGGTAATTATGGTTCCTTAGGTCGTATTTGATGACCCGGAAAAATTTTAGTCGATCTGGGTCTGGGGTCTGGGCTCACTCAGAAAGCGTGGGCTAGAGCACACGAAAATATGGTAATCGGGCGGAATTCTAGGTTTTTGGCCGTAAAATGCAAAACAACGAGGAACGGTCATGCGCGGGTCGGTGAATATGGTCCTTAGGTCGTATTTGTTCGGCTGGAAAAATTTTAGGCGATCCATTTGCAGGGAGCACGGGCCCACTTGCAAGGCGTGGACTATAACACACGAAAATATGAGAATCAGGCGGAATTCTACTTTTTTAGCCGTAAAAAGCAAAAAAACGAGGAACGGTCATGGCGTGGTGGTGACTATGGTTCCTTAGGTCGAATTTAATTTCCCAGAAAAATTAGGGCGATCCTGTCGGCGGGCCACGGGACCACTCGGAAGTCGTGGGCTATAACACACGAAAAAATAGGAATCGGACAGAATTCTTGTTTTTTGGCCGTAAAATGCAAAACAATGAGGAACGGTCATGGAGGGGCTGTGACTATGGTTCCTTAGGTCATATTAGATGGCCCAAAAACATTTTTGGTCGATCGGGGTCCGGGGGCCCGGGCCCATTCGGAAGGCGTGGGCTTTAGCACACAAAAATATGGGAATCGGGCGAAATTCTAGTATTTTGGCCGTAAAACACAAAACAAATGGGGAGAGGCCATGGTGGGGCGGTGACTATGGTTCCTTAGGTCGTATTTGATGGCCCAGATACATTTTAGGCGATCCGAGTCCGGGGGCCCGGCTCACAGGTAAGGCGTGGGCTATAGCACGTGAAAATATGGGAATTAGGCGGAATTCTAGTTTTTTGTCCGTAAACTGCAAAACATGAGGAACGATCATTGCGGAGCGGTAACTACGGTTCCTTAGGTTGTATTTCATGTCTCGGTAATATTTTGGGCGATCGGGGTTCTGGGGGGACCGGGCCCACTCGGAAGGCTTGGGCTATAGCACACGAAAATATGGGAATCGGGTGGAATTCTAGTTTTTTGGCCGTAAAATGCAAAAAATGTGGATCGGTCATGGCGAGGAGGTGACTATGGTTGTTACTGTCATATTTAATGGCCCAAACAAACTTTAGGTGATCCGAGTCCGGGGGGGGCCCGGCCCACTCGTTAGGCGTGGGCTATAGCTCACGAAAATTTGGGAATTGGGCGGAATTCTAGTTTCTTGGCCGTAAAATGAATAAAATGAAGAATGATCATGGCAGGGCGGTGACTATGGTTCCTTAGGTCGTATTTGATGGCCCGGAAAATTTTGGGCGATCTAGGTCTGGGGGCCTGGGCTCACTCGGAAGGCGTGGGTTGTAGCACGCGAAAATATGGTAATCAGGCAGAATTCTAAATTTTTGGCCGTAAAATGCAAAACAACGAGGAACGGTCACAGCGGGTTGGTGAATATGGTTCCTTAGGTCGTATTTGTTCGCCCGGAAAAATTTTAGGCGATCCAGTTTCGGGGGGCCCGGGCCCACTCGCAAGGCGTGGGCTATAGCAGACGAAAATATGGGAATCGGGCGGAATTCTACTTTTTTGGCTGTAAAAAGCAAAATAACAAGGAACGGTCATGACGGGGCGGTGACTATGGTTGCTTAGGTCGTATTTAATTTCCCTGAAAAATTTAGGCGATCCGGTTCTGCGGGCCCCGGGACCACTCGGAAGGCGTGGGTTATAGAACACGAAACAATGGGAATCGGGCGGAATTCTTATTCTTTTGCCGTAAAATGCACAAACATGAGGAATGGTCATGGAGAGGCGATGTCTGGTTCCTTAGGTCGTATTAGATGGCCCGAAAACATTTTTGGTCGATCGGGTTCCGAGAGCCGGGGCCCACTCGGAAGGCGTGGGCTATAGCACACGAAAATATGGGAATCAGGCGGAATTCTAGTATTTTGGCCGAAAAATGCAAAACAAACGAGGAGAGGCCATGGCGGGGCGATGACTATGGTTCCTTAGGTCGTATTTGATGGCCCAAAAGTTTTTAGGCGATCTGAGTCCGGGGGCCCAGCCCACTTGTAAGGTATGGGCTATAGCACATGAAAATATGGGAATCAGGCGGGATTCTAGTTTTTTGGCCGTAAAATGCAAAACATGAGGAATGATCATTGCGTAGCGGTAACTATGGTTCCTTAGGTCGTATTTCATGGCCCAAAAATTTATTAGGCGATCGGGATCAGGGGGCACGTGCCCACTCCGAAGGCGTGGGCTATAACACACGAAAATATGGAATCAGGCAGAATTCTAGTTCTTTGGCCGGAAACGCAAAAAAGCGAGGAATAGTCATGGCGGGACGATGGCTATGGTTACTTAGCTCGTATGTGATGGCCCGAAAAAGTTTTAGGCGATCCGGTTCTGGGAGGACCGGGCCCACTCGGAAGGCGTGGGCTATAGCACACGAAAATATGGGAATCAGGCGGAATTCTGGTTTTTTGGCTGTAAAACGCAAAAGAACAAGGAAAAGTCATGGCGGGGCTGTGAATATGGTATCTTAGGTCATATGTGATGGCCTAGAAAAATTTTAGGTGATCGGGGTCCGGGAAGGCGTAGGCTAGCACACGAAAATATGGGAATCGGGCGGAATTCTAGTGTTTTGGCCGTAAAACGCAAAGAATGAGGAACAATCATGGAGGGGCGGTAAATATGGTTCCTTAGGTCATATGTGATGACCCGAAAAGTTTTTAGGCGATCTGGGTCTGGGGCCCCGGGCTCACTCGGAAAGCGTGGGCTAGAGCACACAAAAATATGGTAATCGGGCAGAATTCTAGTATTTTGGCCGTAAAATGCAAAACAACGAGGAACGGTCATGCGCTGTCGGTGAATATGGTCCTTAGGTCGTATTTGTTCACCTAGAAAAATTTTAGGCGATCCGTTTTCGGGGGGCCCGGGCCCACTTGCAAGGCATGGGCTATAGCACACGAAAATATGGGAATCAGGCGGAATTCTACTTTTTTAGCCGTAAAAAGCAAAAACATGAGGAACGGTCATGGAGGTTTGGTGACTATGGTTCCTTAGGTCGAATTTAATTTCCCAGAAAAATTAGGGCGATCCTGTCGGCGGGCCCCGGGACCACTCGAAAGTCGTGGGCTATGCACACGAAAAATTAGGAATCAGGCAGAATTCTAGTTTTTTTCCCGTAAAATGCAAAACAATGAGGAACGGTCATGGCGGGGCTGTGACTATGGTTCCTTAGGCTGTATTAGATGGCCCAAAAACATTTTTGGTCGATCGGGGTCTGGGGGACCCGGGCCCATTCGGAAGGTGTGGGCTTTAGCACACAAAACTTTGGGAATCGGGCGGAATTCTAGTATTTTGGCCGTAAAACACAAAACAAATGGGGAGAGGCCATGGGGGGCCCGGCTCACATGTAAGGCGTGGGCTATAGCACGTGAAAATATGGGAATTAGGCGAAATTCTAGTTTTTTGTCCATAAAATGCAAAATATGAGAAACGATCATTGTGGAGCGGTAACTATGGTTCCTTAGGTCGTATTTCATGGCTCGATAATTTTTTAGGCGATCGGGGTTCTGGGGGGACCGGGCCCACTCGGAAGGCTTGGGCTATAGCACACGAAAATATGGGAATCTGGTGGAATTCTAGGTTTTTGGCCGTAAAATGCAAAAACTGTGGATCGGTCATGGCGAAGCGGTGACTATGGTTGTTACTGTCGTATTCGATGGCCCTAAAGAATTTTAGGCGATCCGAGTTCGGGGGGCCCGGCCCACTCGTTAGGCATGTGCTATAGCACACGAAAATATGGGAATTGGGCGGTATTCTATTTTTTGGCCGTAAAATGCAAAAAATGAGTAATGGTCCTGGCGAGGCGGTGACTATGGTTCCTTAGGTCGTATTTGATGGCCCGAAAATTTTTTAGGCGATCTAGGTCTGGAGGGCCGGGCTCACTCGGAAGGCATGGGCTATAGCACACAAAAATATGGTAATCGGGCGGAATTCAAGTTTTTTGGCCGTAAAATGCAAAACAACGAGGAACGGTCATGGCGGGTCGGTGAATATGGTTCCTTGGGTCATATTGGTTTGCCCGAAAAAATTATAGGCGATCCAGTTTCAGTGGGCCCGGGCCCACTCGCAAGGCGTGGGCTATAGCAGACGAAAATATGTGAATCGGGCGGGATTCTACTTTTTTGGCCGTAAAATGCAAATTAACGAGGAACGGTCATGACGGGGCGGTGACCATGGTTTCTTAGGTCATATTTAAATTCCCGAAAAAATTTAGACGATCTGGTTCCGCGGGCCCCGGGACCACTCGGAAGGCGTGGGCTATAGCATACGAAACAATGGGAATCGGGCAGAATTCTAGTATTTTGGCCGTAAACCGAAAAACAAACGAGGAAAGGCCATGGCGGGGCGATGACTATTGTTCCTTAGGTCGTATTTGATGGCCCAAAAAATTTTCAGGCGATCCGAGTCAGGTGGGCCTGGCCCACTTGTAAGGCGTGGACTATAGCACATGAAAATATGGGAATCCGGAGGAATTCTAGTTTTTTGGTCGTAAAATGCAAAACATGAGGAACTATCATTGCAGAGCAGTAACTATGGTTCCTTAGGTCGTATTTCACGGCCCAAAAAGTTTTTAGGCGATCGGGGCTCGGGGGCCCGCGCCCATTCGGAAGGCGTGGGCTATAGCACACGAAAATATGAAAATCAGGCGGAATTCTCGTTTTTTGGCCGGAAACACAAAAAACGAGGAACGGTCATGGCGGGACAGTTATTATGGTTCCTTATGTCGTATGTAATGGCTCGGAAAAATTTTAGGCAATCCGGTTCTGGGGGGACCGGCTTGGGATCGGCCCCACTCGGAAGGCGTGGGCAATAACACACGCAAATATGGGAATTAGGAAGAATTCTAGTTTTTAGGCTGTAAAACGCAAAAGAACGAGGAACGGTCATGGCGTGACAGTTATTATGGTTCCTTATGTCGTATGTAATGGCTCGGAAAAATTTTAGGCAATCCGGTTCTGGGGGGACCGGCTTGGGATCGGCCCCACTCGGAAGGCGTGGGCAATAACACACGCAAATATGGGAATTAGGAAGAATTCTAGTTTTTAGGCTGTAAAACGCAAAAGAACGAGGAACGGTCATGGCGGGGCAGTGAATATGGTTCCTTGAGTCGTATTTGATGGCCCTGAAAATTTTTAGGCGACCTGGGTCTAGGGGCCCGGGCTCACTCGGAAGGCGTGGGCTATAGCACACGAACATATGGGAATCGTGCGGAATTCTAGTTTTTTGGTCGTAAAACGCAAAAAACGAGGATCTGTCATGGCGAGGCGGTGACTATGGTTCTTAGTGTCGTATTTGATGGCCCGAAAAAATTTTAGGCGATCCGAGTCAGGGGGGCCTGAACCACTCGTCAGGCGTAGGCTATAGCATATGAAAATATGGGAGTTGGGCGGAATTCTAGTTCTTTTGCCGTAAAATGCAAACAATGAGGAACGATCATGGCAGGGCGGTGACTATGGTTCCTTAGCTCGTATTTGATGGCCCGAAAACTTTTTAGGCGATCTGGGTCTGGGGGCCCGGGCTCACTCAGAAGGCTTCGGCTATAGCACACGAAAATATGGGAATCGGGCGGAATTCTCGTATTTTGGCCGAAAACGCAAAAAAACAAGGAATGGTCATGGAGGGACGGCTATTATGGTTCCTTAGGTCATATGTGATAGCCCAGAAAATTTTTAGGCGATCCGGTTCTGGGGGGACCGGGCCCACTCGGAAGGCTTGGGCTATAGCACACGAAAATATGGGAATTAGGAGGAATTCTATTTTTTGGCCGTAAAACACAAAAGATTTAGGAACGGTCATGGCGGGGCTATGAATATGGTTCCTTAGGTCGTATTTGATGGCCCTGAAAAGTTTTAGGCGATCTAGGTCTGGGGGCCCGGGCTCACTCGGAAGGCGTGGTTTATAGCGGGGAGGTGACTATGGTTCCTTAGGTCGTATTAGCCCAAAAACATTTTTGTTCGATCGGGGTCCGGGGGCCCGGGCTTACTCGGAAGACGTGGGTTTTAGCACACGAAAATATGGGAATCGGGCGAAATTCTAGTATTTTGGCCGTAAAACACAAAACAATCGGGGAGAGGCCATGGAGGAGCGGTGACTATGGTTTTTTAGGTCATATTTGATTGTCCAAAACAATTTAGGCGATCCGAGTCCGGGGCGCCCGACCCACTTGTAAGGCGTGTGCTATAGCACATGAAAATATGGGAATTAGGCGGAATTCTAGTTTTTTCTCCGTAAAACGTAAAACATGAGGAATGATCATTGCGGAGCGGTAACTATGGTTCCTTAGGTTTTATTTCATGGCCCAAAAATCCTTTAGGTTATCGGGGTCCGGGGGCCCGCGCCCACTCAGAAGGTGTGGGCTATAGCACACGAAAATATGGAAATAGGGCGGAATTCTCGTATTTTGGCCGAAAACGCAAAAAAACAAGGAATGGTCATGGAGGGACGGCTATTATGGTTCCTTAGGTCGTATGTGATAGCCCGGAAAATTTTTAGGCGATCCGGTTCTGGGGGGACCGGGCCCACTCGGAAGGCTTGGGCTATAGCACACGAAAATATGGGAATTAGGAGGAATTCTATTTTTTGGCCGTAAAACACAAAAGATTTAGGAACGGTCATGGCGGGGCTATGAATATGGTTCCTTAGGTCGTATTTGATGGCCCTGAAAAGTTTTAGGCGATCTAGGTCTGGGGGCCCGGGCTCACTCGGAAGGCGTGGTTTATAGCGGGGAGGTGACTATGGTTCCTTAGGTCGTATTAGCCCAAAAACATTTTTGTTCGATCGGGGTCCGGGGGCCCGGGCTTACTCGGAAGACGTGGGTTTTAGCACACGAAAATATGGGAATCGGGCGAAATTCTAGTATTTTGGCCGTAAAACACAAAACAATCGGGGAGAGGCCATGGAGGAGCGGTGACTATGGTTTTTTAGGTCATATTTGATTGTCCAAAACAATTTAGGCGATCCGAGTCCGGGGCGCCCGACCCACTTGTAAGGCGTGTGCTATAGCACATGAAAATATGGGAATTAGGCGGAATTCTAGTTTTTTCTCCGTAAAACGTAAAACATGAGGAATGATCATTGCGGAGCGGTAACTATGGTTCCTTAGGTTTTATTTCATGGCCCAAAAATCCTTTAGGTTATCGGGGTCCGGGGGCCCGCGCCCACTCAGAAGGTGTGGGCTATAGCACACGAAAATATGGAAATAGGGCGGAATTCTCGTATTTTGGCCGAAAACGCAAAAAAACAAGGAATGGTCATGGAGGGACGGCTATTATGGTTCCTTAGGTCGTATGTGATAGCCCGGAAAATTTTTAGGCGATCCGGTTCTGGGGGGACCGGGCCCACTCGGAAGGCTTGGGCTATAGCACACGAAAATATGGGAATTAGGAGGAATTCTATTTTTTGGCCGTAAAACACAAAAGATTTAGGAACGGTCATGGCGGGGCTATGAATATGGTTCCTTAGGTCGTATTTGATGGCCCTGAAAAGTTTTAGGCGATCTAGGTCTGGGGGCCCGGGCTCACTCGGAAGGCGTGGTTTATAGCGGGGAGGTGACTATGGTTCCTTAGGTCGTATTAGCCCAAAAACATTTTTGTTCGATCGGGGTCCGGGGGCCCGGGCTTACTCGGAAGACGTGGGTTTTAGCACACGAAAATATGGGAATCGGGCGAAATTCTAGTATTTTGGCCGTAAAACACAAAACAATCGGGGAGAGGCCATGGAGGAGCGGTGACTATGGTTTTTTAGGTCATATTTGATTGTCCAAAACAATTTAGGCGATCCGAGTCCGGGGCGCCCGACCCACTTGTAAGGCGTGTGCTATAGCACATGAAAATATGGGAATTAGGCGGAATTCTAGTTTTTTCTCCGTAAAACGTAAAACATGAGGAATGATCATTGCGGAGCGGTAACTATGGTTCCTTAGGTTTTATTTCATGGCCCAAAAATCCTTTAGGTTATCGGGGTCCGGGGGCCCGCGCCCACTCAGAAGGTGTGGGCTATAGCACACGAAAATATGGGAATAGGGCGGAATTCTCGTATTTTGGCCGAAAACGCAAAAAAACAAGGAATGGTCATGGAGGGACGGCTATTATGGTTCCTTAGGTCGTATGTGATAGCCCGGAAAATTTTTAGGCGATCCAGTTCTGGGGGGACCGGGCCCACTCGGAAGGCTTGGGCTATAGCACACGAAAATATGGGAATTAGGAGGAATTCTATTTCTTGGCCGTAAAACACAAAAGATTTAGGAACGGTCATGGAGGGGCTGTGAATATGGTTCCTTAGGTCGTATATGATGGCCCTGAAAAGTTTTAGGCGATCTAGGTCTGGAGGCCCGGGCTCACTCGGAAGGCGTGGTTTATAGCACACGAAAATATGGGAATCGTGCGGAATTATAGTCTTTTGGCCGTAAAATGCAAAAAATGAGGATCGGTCTTGGCGAGGCGGTGACTATGGTTCTTAATGTCATATTTGATGGCCCGAAAAATTTTTAGGCGATCCGAGTCCGGGGGGCCCGGGCTCACTCGGAAGGTGTGGGCTATAAGCACACAAAAATATGGGAGTAAGGCGGAATTCTAGTTTTTTGGCCGTAAAACGCAAACAATGAGGAACGATCATGGCGGGGCGGTGACTATGGTTCCTTAGCTCGTATTTGATGGCCCGAAAACTTTTTAGGCGATCTGGGTCTGGGGACCCGGGCTCACTCAGAAGGCTTCGGCTATAGCACACGAAAATATGGGAATCGGGCGGAATTCTCGTATTTTGGCCGAAAACGCAAAAAAACAAGGAATGGTCATGGAGGGACGGCTATTATGGTTCCTTAGGTCGTATGTGATAGCCCAGAAAAGTTTTAGGCGATCCGGTTCTGGGGGGACCGGGCCCACTCGGAAGGCTTGGGCTATTGCACACGAAAATATGGGAATTAGGAGGAATTCTATTTTTTGGCCGTAAAACACAAAAGATTTA
>AWOL01S0257864.1:0-12145 GCA_000715115.1 Nicotiana otophora
TTCCTTTCATATTCATGAATAAAAATCATTAGCTTCTACCATTAAATTATAATATTTAATAAAATTTTTAATACAAATATGTTATTTGATTAAAAACTAGTAAGTTTGACCGAACTCGTATATAAAGTTCTACCTCCGCCAATCTGTGTTGTCTCATCCTATAGCATGTTGCGGTCTTGCGGACTTGGGGTGCGCTTCAACATTTTTTAAATGTGTTAGAATAGTTGTAGTTTTTAAAGGATATACAATTCAAGTGAAAGTTAGAAATATGTTGATGTAAATTGAGAATTTGAAAACTTTTCACTTAACATATGTCACACCTATTTTTATTGAAGAGTATGGAGTTTTTCTAATTAAAGTGATATTATTCGAAATGAGATTATTTATTTAATTAGAGTCGCCACTTGGGATAATTATTATAGTGTCCCAAGTCACCGGTTTATTTTAAAATCCCAAATCGAGTAAATTGACTATGTTTTACGGTCCGCAAAACATAGAAGATCGGATAAGGAATTCTATGAAAGCAGGCACAATTAATCCACTAAACTAAATGAACCATGATTAAACACTTTTAATAAACTGAACTGATGCTATATTTAAATACAATTGACAACTAATTCATACATCTGAAAACCTAAAATAGGATACATATACATTAGAATGATGTTTTAAGCTAGTTACATATTTAAATAAACTGATGGTTCTCTATAGTCACTAACAACCCGCCACATCTTGTGATCCTTTTGGCTTGTTAGAGCTTTGTGACAAAATAGCTACAAAGTTATCCTCAGTCGCTAAGTTCGACCACTATGCTGAGCAAACATGAAACCAGATTCTTGTGTCAATTTACAATTAAGTATACATAATGAAACCTGAACACATTTCAGAAAAACAGAACGACATTCAAACAGATACTAGGTCGCTTATCGACATTCAACAAACCAATCACATGATCTTAACATTCCAACAATTGTACAGATTAAACAAAGAGAAGAACTACAACAGATTTAGACTTTAGATATGTTGAATCTACGAAAACTTTACAAGAGTATAGCATAAACAATCCAACTTCATTTATGGTTCGAGTAGAAGATAACAAAAGTGGATAAACGCACATACTAGCAGAGAAACAGCAACAGAGAAACAAAGAGAAATCTGAACTTCAAAGCTACAGCTCAACCACAACAGAATGAATACAGCAGCAAAAACAGTGAATTCTTCAACTCAAACAGCTATGGAAATCCAAGAGATATGCAGCAACAGAGCAGGAATTAGAAACAGCTTTGAATCTTCTTCTTTTTTCTGTATCTAAATTTAATTTCAGAGTGTTTTCTTTGAGAGAAATCAGCGAGGATGAGGGAATATGCGTGGGAATTCTGCAGAGAATACGTGTGTTTTTCTAAAGAATACAGAGATAAAAGATGCCTCAAAATAGTGTGTGAGTGAGTCTTTAATGTAGAAAAATGAGGGAATGTGCGAGAGAATCTGTCAGCTGAAAAATAGGAAACAAGCATCTATTTTTTAACAGATTTTTGGACAGCTGTCCATTCAGGTTATTCCTTCCTCTTTTAACAGCCCCTTTAACTTCTGAATTTACCCCTTTTTACCCTAAATTTGACCTAATTTTCCTTATCTTATTGCATTTTAATCCCTTTCTAGAAGCTTCCTACATAGCTACCTAAGATTCCCGATTTTGCTTTCCCAATTACCCCCTTAAATTACTGTTTTTTACTCTTTCTCCTTGACTTTCTTTTAATTCTATCAGCACCCTTAATCAAATCTCATCACCAAGTCAAGACATTTGATTTATCACTTTAGTAGAGGAGTAATAGTTCAAACCTGGAGTCAACAGAATTCACAAACTAAACAGGATTAAACTCCTAAACACGCTCGATGATACTTAATCACATGAGAACACTTTCAGGAATTCAGAAATAATTCAAACAATGCCTTAATTAATCCTAAACAGAGACGGCCAGAACAATTCATCAATAAAGACCTAAAACAAATGAGAACAAACCAGCTCAGAAGATATACCTTCCACTCCCAACAGGTAGTCTAACAGAAATTCCGGCGAGCAATGGACGAGGATAAGAACTGGCCAGTCAATCACGAATTGACCGAATCTCGATGACTTCGAAATGGTCCAAAATTAACGCCAATAGATTGCTCTTGTCAAGAGCAATCAATCAACGTAAATTTCGAGCCTAGTCGAATTAAACTTACGGAAGAAAATCGGAAAGGGGCAAAATGGTTATGGGATTTGAACTGAGGAAAGGATGAGGATTATAGGGTGACATTTTGGGGTGGTGTGGAGTGGTGCCACCGCCAGGGGTAGTTTGTTG
Organism: Nicotiana otophora; assembly: GCA_000715115.1. Classification (NCBI taxonomy): domain Eukaryota; kingdom Viridiplantae; phylum Streptophyta; class Magnoliopsida; order Solanales; family Solanaceae; genus Nicotiana; species Nicotiana otophora. The sequence continues at coordinate 2,346 of AWOL01S0257864.1, forward strand.
TGGTGGTAGGCGGCTAGGGTAAGAGAGTGAGAGAGATGAGAGAATGGGAGGGCTTCTTAGGGTTTTGGGGTCTGATTCTGACAATTATAAGTGGGGGAGTAATTAGCTCCAGGTCGTTGGATGAGGTCTCGACGAACGGTTGAGATTAAATCAATCCAACACGGCGTCGTTTGGAGCCTGATGGGAGATTGGGCTTGGGGCGGATTTGGGCATGTTGAAGGGGAACTGGGCCAATATAGTTGGTCCAATTTGACCTAAAGAGTTGGCTGGCCCTTCCCTTCTCTTCTTTGTTTTTTGTGTTTAGCCACCAATTAACTATCCTAACATGTAAAGCTGAAAATTGCAAAATTAACCTATTTATTGATTTATCTAACAATTAGGCTAGTTAAAGTGTAAATTAACAATCTAAGTTAATTATTTAAACCTAAAAAATGTAAAAAAAAATATTAAAGCATTTTTTGATTTTCTGTATTTTCTAGAAATGCAACTAACACGTGATTAAAATCTAGAAATGTAAAGAGTAAAACATAAAATATTATTATTTTTTTGTTGTAATTTTTATGATTTAAAGTGTCACTAAATATGCTAAAATTTTAAATAGTCCCAAACAAATAAAAATGAAAATAAAGAAAAATTCCTAAAATTTCATAAAGACAATTAAAACTATTTAAGAGTATTTTTAGAGTAATTTAGGCGTGGGGCAAAAATTACACCTTCAAACTACAACTTCAACTTGAATTATTTTTCAAGTTTAAATTTTGTCCTCAATTTCACGAATAAAAGTTACTAACTCACTAGTAAAAACATTTTATTTGTAAGTGAAATCCACAAACAAACGTCAGCGAATTGATGTTCCTAAGCTACTAGGACCAAGAAGTGGTCAAGAGCAACAGATTTAAAGTATGGCCTTAAAATTGCCTGGGAATTAGATTTATCTCCACTTTAAGTAGAAACAGATTTAAAGTATGGTTTAAGTGATTAAATTGAAGGATACATGGTAATTGAATAAATAGATTTCAATTGAATTCTTAAACATTAGTTGTAGCTCAAATCTGAGAAAAGAATAATCTGCTAAAGCTATGATCGATTAATAACTTCTTTTTAAACAAATAAGTTCTTAGAAACTAGTAATCTCAAACCTAAACGATCAATGTACAAGTTGATATGCATTGATCTGCTTAGTATAGAGCTCAAAGTACCACAAATCATAGGTGAGCCCAAGCATGAAATGGAGAACGTATAAAGTCAGAGAAAGTAAATTACAGCGATGAGTAGTACTCTGTTATAAATTAACAAGTAGAGTTGTTCAAAATTGAACGGTAACTAATAACCAAATTGTAAAATTGACTTATTGATATCAGATTATCGGATTAATGGTTGATGAACGAATTAAAATTTTATAATTAACAATTTATCGGTTTGGGAACATATTACTCAAGTTCCTTATCAAATAAACCGTAAACCCTTTAAAAATTAATATATTTATTTTTCTATCATTATGTATATAAAGTATGTAACTAGCTATTTGAAACCCTAATTCCCCTAAAGCCCTATTCGGCAGCATTATTTCTGACTTGCGTTGTAGAGTGGAGATGCTACTTAATTCCTATCTTAATTTCAGGAGTTAATGATAAGCCGTTATAATTTTTAAATTTTAATCTTTTTATTTAAAGAAATATATACCGAACTGTCCAATATTTTATCGACCAGCAAATTATTAATATATTTAAAAATAGATATTTGATAAATCGAACTAACAACATGAATATCCGCTTGATCCATATGATAAACAGCCATAGCGACGAGAAGAAAATAGCGTAGGGATCAATGGGTACAGAAAGTAGCATTTGCAAACGGCAAAGCCAGGGCAGCAATTTCCACGTGTTAACCAGCCGCGGACGTGGTCCCCATATGACAACTAATCACACAACACGTGTCAGGAAATGCGAACCTAGTCTCGCGTCCCCACGTCAATAGGACCCCACAAAAACCCGAAAAAGGAGCAGACCTAAAGACAAACCTGAAAGGTAATGTTAGTAGTAGTCGTAGGCAGTGGACCACCACGCGGCCGCCTTGGATAGTGAGCTGGGGCCCATTCTCCTAGATGTGGGGGCCATTCACATGACCTAAATATATGGCCCACACCACAGCTACACTCTCTCTCCTCTTGGCCAGCATGCCATACTTGCTTTGGCCCCACCACAACGATAGCTGGACCCGCATTCTGCTGTATATTGACTAGTAATTCATTGACCCACCCACCCCCCACCCCGGTATGGGGACCATCTCCTTTTCGTGGGCCCACATTCCACGTGCACTCGACGAATGTCACGTGCAACTTTGAAGTAACCCAAATGCACGGGGCAAATGACCTCATGAAAAGCACTAAACTGTGCACTGCTACAAAAGGGATTTTAAGGTGTTACACACAATGCACGAAAAATGGTCCCGCGCTTAATTAAAAAAGAAGGATGTAAAACCAATCCAACCATTTTGCTTTTCGCAATCACATTAAGGATCATTAAAAAAAAGCATAAAATTGAGTGCCCCAAAACTAAAAAGTATTAGCAAGTTGATCCAAAGTTAACCAACCTTTGTCATCAAAACAGAGCTATTTCTAAAGGAGGAACCAAATTCTAAAAGCTCAAGGAGTTAGGAGTAGTATCTACAAGCAAAATATTAAAACTAAGACAAAGCTGTGAATTAGCCAAAAGCTAGCGCCTAACTAAAAACATCAAAATGCTAGATGCTTATCCATAAGAGTGGATAACAAAAGACATGGAAAATTAAAACAAACAGAAATTAAAAGAGAACTTTATTGGCCTAGAACCCTAACCGATTTTCTGCCCCAGTGAAAATGTATCAGGATTTGGAGGAGGAAGTTTGATCATTTTCAGAGGAACCAGAACCAACCATAAACTGAAGCTCTCTTTTGTCATAAATCTCCAATGAAAAATCCCTAAGCATCTGTGTAGTAGTACTTGTGGTAACACCAGTAGAACTGGAACTTGGAGCCATGGCTGAAACATTCCCATCACTTTTTGACGAACTAACTTGAACCTCAGCAGCAGAGATAATTCCAGGTTGCATTGCAGATACATAATTTGAAATGGGCCTTCCTGGAATATTATATATTGGGGTGGCCCACAACTGAGGTGGATACGAAGGCCCAGCAGTAGTAGCAGTAGTAGCAATAGTAGTACTAGTGGGTGGCGGCTGCACCATAAAGAAAGTCGTCCCACCGGTAACTGCAGTGGTGGGTACAAGCCCATTACTAGAGCCCACTGCCCAAACAGGAAGGAGACTTTGTGGGGCAATTGAAGCCACTGGTGCAAAATGGGACGGCTCATGCACGTCATAAAACTCGCTGTTCGCCGCTCTCTTTCTCCTCTTCGTCGCGCTTTCTCCTTCGCTATTCGTCGCCGGCGAAGTCGTCGGTATTTTCAGCGTTCCGTTAACTGATACGGCAATCGCCGGAACTGTACCCGTTCCGGTGGCTTCAATAATAGCAGGCTCGGCGCGTTCTAGAAGCCAACGTATAGTCTCGCCGTCGGATTTATGGCCTAGTTCCCGTGTTAATTGGAAGATTCTAGCAGCACACGCCGCTGGCATACGGATTCTCCGACCACGGCCTTCAACTTTCGTGTGCCGATCTTTTGAGGATCTTTTAGCAGGCGGTTTTTCTACCTTTTGCAGTTGCATATTTAGCCCAACTGACATAGTGCCTCCTCGCAAATCGTTTTCCTCCGGCTCTTTTTTTAACAAAGGCACAATTTCTGTTGACGGCGGCGGAGAAGGGCCGACTCCTTCAGCGTCAGTTACATGCTGCCCTACTGCTGTAATGGTGTAATCTTCAGAATCGCCGAGTAATGGATCAGCAGATAATATTTTCGAGTCGCTAACCTCGTTATCTTCCCGTTCAATGTTTTGTTTGTTCTCCATGTTGAAGAAAAAGCCAAAAACAACTGAAATAGCTGAAATCCAAGAAAAATGGGAAAAAAAAAGGATTAAACCCCAGAAAAATTATAACCGTAATTAAATCCACAGAAAGCGTGAAATTTGAAGAGAAACAAAGGGTGTGCTTGTGAATGACGAAAAATTAGAAAATGGGGAAGCGACTGAGAAGCAAAAAAAATCGTCGTTGGTTCTAATAGTTGACTGATAATTTTCTACAGTGAAGAAGGAGCTTGAGATAAAAAGAATGAGAAATAACAGTAAAAATGGATTCAGAGAAGATAACAGACCTTAGGGATGAAAAAGAGAGCCCCACTTGTTTACTGGGTTCCATACAAGGAGAAAGAGTAAGGGGCCCTCTTGCCAAACCCTATAAAAGATCAGAGGTCTCAAGGAAAAGATTGGGCCCCCGAGATCTTGACACGTCACTGCATTACTGAAGAACGGCCAGCAGTTAATTTTGGATTTTGGTAAAAAACTAGTGTGGGGTCCATTCGTTGGGCCTTTGCTGTAAAATAACTGGATTTTGAATTGGGATATTCGTCATGAGTTGTACTTGTTCTGACTGGATAATAAATTGTCTCTAAATTATGTTGCTTAAAATTAGAACACGGTTTTTTCCTTTTCCTTTTTAACAGAAAATAAATATGGCTGAGCTTGGGTCAATTGATATTTTGGCCTTTTATAAATTTATTTTTAATTTTATGATTCAATCTTTTTTTTTTACACATGAGAAATTTATTTTTACACATAAAAGATTTTTCTTTTACACGTAGAGATCTAAAAAAGATATTTTCTTAAATTCAAACATTGTAAAAGGCCTTATAGGCCTAAAACCTCCGCAACAATGAATTGCCGGCATTCTAATAACAAAGTATAGAAGGAAGAGAAAACAAAGAAGAGCAGGTAGTCGATCTCATAAAGTTTGTGAGGGCGTGTGATTTTGGTTCAAGAAAGCGAAGAGATTTGAGATTATGAGAAGTTTTTTGGCACCATTAAGAGGATATCAGTATTTAGTAGTCTTCAACATCCAATAATATATGCCTCCTTTGAATAACAAGCAACCTCTGAAAACTTGAAGAATATACCATTTCATGCAAGTTTATGACCCCAACTTTTCCGTCTTAAGAATTGTCCAAAGATCATTCACTATCGTCCTGCAATTCAATTGCATATTGAAGAATCTTTGCGGGGGGAAATGAATGGCAGAGAGAGATGTCAGTCACACAAGCAAGCTGAAGTTTTTACTCCGATAAGCTTGCTGGCCTAGCTAATTGCAGCTCTCACATTCTTGTACTTCCTCCTGATAACAAAGAAAAATCTGCAAGCATCACTGGAACTTCCTTGAATTGAAAGCGGGGCGGCCTCCTGTAAACAAACATATTGGTATAAGCCTTGTGGTTCATCAATAATGCTTTGTCGAAACAAACATAGTGGTGTAACTCCTGTAGCTCAAGTCAAGAGACATATCCATCATTCGAAGAAAAAAATCACATTTTGGAAGTGTGAAAACCATAAATCCTTCAGCAGTTCCAAGAGAAGCCGTCACTGTGGTTGGTGCCTCTGATTTTAACCAAGCGACAAGCTTGAAATGTTCTCAACAATTATTTATGGAACTGTAGTATTAAGATCAGTAACTTTCTCATCCACCCAAACCCTCGTATCTTGAATCTTCAGGTCCACCATTCAAGAGCAAAAAAGCCTGGAGAACAAATAACCATGACAACCCTGGACAGTATCAAGCAAAGGACTAGTCTGACATGCTTCTTGTACAGGACGGTTCATCCATTTCTTTGATAATTCTTCTGCACTCGCAGCAAGCTGATGCTGCAATACAGCTGCACCAAGCGGTCCTACCACATTGAGCCTTGTTGCAGCGGATACAACATCTCTCATTGTAGTAAACATGTAAGCCTTCTGAGAAGTTTCAGCATTTAATCCAAGAAGCCCACATACAAGTCCAAAAATGGGGGCATGGTGGAACCGGACAGCTCCGCTAGTCAAAGACATTTCTCGCATAGTTTTTAAAGACGGAACTTCCTGGAACACGGCGGCAGCTACCCTCAAAAGTGCTGATCCTTGTGAGATAGATGCTTTCCTCCCAACTTCATTTGTTAGTGTTGCATCCAATATTTTATCAAGTTTATACCATGTTTCGATATTAGGAGATGCATTCAAAGTACAGATAAAAGGAAGCAATAGACTTCCTGTATTCTCTAGTATATGGGTCACAAATGTTCGAAGGTCTTCAGGCCCAGAGACTAACCGAGCTTGAATAGCAGCCTCAAGGCCAAAAGAATGAGCAAAACCACCCGTAGGAAGAACTGAATCAAGCAATTGCCATTGGCTCCACTGAAGTAGTGATCCATTCGGTGCGAATTGGGGAGTGTCATCAATTTTCTCTACCACATCCTCCATTTCTAAAGGCCTGAGCATTTAGAAGTCAAAAGCAGGACAGAACAACCAAATAAAAAACAGGAGGAAACAGCAATCCATGTTGAACCAGTCAGAATGGTCCAAGAAAGATTATGTAAATTAAGTTCATTTTGATAACTCTAAACAAAAGAAATCTTGTGCAATCAAATAGCAAAAGGAACCTTTTGCAATTAGATACATTGCCAGAAATAGCAATAGATTCCTGTCCAACGAAAACTTACTGAAGATCTTAAACGTATTAGTCTTGGAAAAATCAGTTGATGATCAAATAGTCAGATCAGATTCTTACTAACAACCTTTTGTCCCAGCAAGCGAAATTGATCATATATATCCTGACAGATTTCTTTCATACACAATTTTAGAATCTCTAACCAAGGTTTCACCCACTGGCTACTCAGAAGCAAACAATTGTTACTTACTTACTTTAACACCCAAGGTGTTCTATATCGTTGAGACTACCAAGATAATATCTGTGCAATCACATAGGACCAAGATGCTGTCTTGCAGTTAATTAGACATCAAATTTTTAAAGCAAATATATTCTTAATAATTTATATGATTGCTATGCTTAGAACTACTTTGATTATAGACCATCATTTCTTCAGTTTACAAATAGTATTGAATTCTCTAGTTAACAGCAACTTAGTTAAGTTTGAGTACAACGCGCTGATCCACGAAGTGACAACAGTGCGGATGAAGCATAAAGTACTCCATCGTCAACACATCCAGAAAAGGTTAGCCAGAAACTTATACACAAAGCGTGACTCCATGATACATAAACTATTCACATTTCCCGTACAAAATCACTTTCGTTTCCATTTGCTGGACTGCTAAATCTGAAATGCTTAAAGATTTAAAAATAAAAAATAAAAATCATTCTGGTGCTTTACAATCCACGGACTAGCATCTAGAATCCAATATCTAATAATTGATGATTTAGATAGACGATAAATCGTTATTCGTTAAGAACATTTAAATTATAACTTTCGCTAATCGTATAAAAATACTCAGTGGCCATATTGAATAAATAAATTGGATAAAAGGGTATACCTTAGATCAAATGATGGCAAATACTCAAATTTGCGTGGTTAGAAATTGAAGCATGTAGGTTTGTTCATACAAGGAGTAAGCGAACAACTCTCAGTCTTCGAATTTCATCTGAATAACTCAAAACAAACAACATAAAAATTAATATATTATGTGGTCTGAATTATGATCAATTGAAGCAAATAAGAAGCGAATTTAAACAGTTGGGAGTATTAGATTTTCAACCGTTGGATGCGAAAGGAAGTTTTGAAGGTGAAGGAGAGGGAGAGACAGAAAGCCGCGGAAACAGATAGACGGAGGAAGCTCAGAATATCAAAACCGATGGGCTGATATAAACCGGATCCGAGCCCAAATTCGAAATCGATTGGAGGAGCATGGATTACTTGATGGAAATTTTGAAGGTGAAAAGACAGGAATACCTATAAAAGTTAAAATATTTACCCTACTCTACCCATAAAAGAATTCTACCCATTAAATAATTACAATCCCCTACCCATTTAATAAACAAACGAGTATCTCAAAATAACTACCCCACGCTAATGCCCTACCTATAAAAATGCAAAAGCTGCTCAAAATTTCAGAAAATTAGCGCACAAAAATTACCATCATCTGTTGAAGATTTGAAGATCGCCACCCTAATTTGAAGATCGAAAGTGTGAAAAAACATAGCGAAGATGCTGATTTCTCTTTAAAATTCGAGTTTTTCTCCTTAAATTTTGTAGAAGTAGCTGATTTGACTTTGGAAGATGCTAAAACTTTTGATGCTCAAAATCACATCTTATTTTTCCGATTTTGATTTCGCAGATTACATAAGTTTAGCGCTCAAACTTCTGAATTTTTAGCTGAAAGTTCTGTTCTCAGTTTGGAGATCCGGAGGTTTGAATCATAACAACTGATTTGATTTCGAAAAATCTTTAGTTGAAATTCAGTATTTGACATCAACACTGTTGAAATTTGCATCGTCAAGATTTAATTTTGGACATAAAAGTAGTTATAACTTCAGAATCATAGAAAATATACCAATTCTGCTGCAGCATAGTGGAGAATGGGATGATAACCATAATTTCATAATATTTCATGTTGATGCAATTCTAATAAAGACCTGTTGGAAATTTGAACAACTTCTTAGAGAAATTGCAAAGCAACTGCAAAAGGACACTAACACAATAGTTATTCAGTATGCTATTGCTCAAGGATATCCACCAATTATAATTTGCAGCGATATGAGTGTTATTGTTTACGTGAAATTGAAAAAATCAAGTGCAGGGATGACAACACTCCCACTATGTGTGTCATTTGCTAAAAATACTATAACTGCAAACACCTCCAGTTTCGATATTGCTATAATTTCATCAGAAAGTGCATAATTTGAAAGCAGTGATATGAGTAGTACTTTTGATGTGCAAGAAGGAGATGATATCAGTATAGAACTTGATGATACAAACATCATAACTGATCAATTTCATCAAAAAGTTAAAAAAGAACAAATTTACAAAGACAAGAACATGCTGGCTCTCGTTATGAAATAGTATGCTGTTAGAGAAAAATGTCAATATCGGGTTAATAAATCATGCCCAAGAAGGTTCATCTGCATTTTTTAAAGTAAAAAACTATGTGATACCTATATAGTATATCAGGATGCTATATCGGTATATTATGTGGGTATAGAATTCTATTGGTATGTGTGTGTATTTTTTATCAGTAAAATATGATACCGATATAGTATATTACTATGCTATATCAGTATACTATGTAAGTATAGAATTGTATTGGTTTGTGTTTGTATTTTTTTATCAGTAAAAGATGATATGGATATAGTATATAAGTATGCTAAATCAGTGTACTATGCGAGTATAGAATTGTACTGGTTTGTCTGTATTTTTTTATCAATAAAAGATGATACTGATATAGTATATTAGTATGCTATATCGGTATAATATGCGAGTATATAATTTTACTGGTTTGTGTGTTTATTATTATCAGTAAAATATGATACCAATATAGTATATATGTATGCTAAATCAGTATACTATGTGAGTATAGAATTGTGCTGGTTTATCTATATTTTTTATCAGTAAAATATGATACTGATATAGTATATAGGTATGTTATATGAGTATACTATATGAGTATAGAATTGTACGGATTTGTATGTGTATTTTTTATCAATAAAACATGATACATAACTGCATTTGTATTATAAACATGTATACCCTTGAATGCGTGGATGAAAGATGCACTTGGAGACTTAAAGCATCAAGCATGCGAGCATCAAATCTTTTCAAAGTGACGAATTTCAATTCTGTCCATAATTGTTTAAATGATAAGAGATTTTATTCACAAAAGCAAGTTGTCTCAGCTTT
>AWOL01S0258073.1:0-27473 GCA_000715115.1 Nicotiana otophora
TGTATCGGTCGTGTTTGATTTCTCTTAGTGGTTTTGAGACCAGAGCCGATTTATTATTGCTCACCATGGTGGACTTTGATATTATTTTGGGCATGGACTGGTTGTCAATCCATTATGCTATTCTTGATTGTCACGATAAGACTGTGACGCTGGCTATTCTAGGTTTACCGCGATTAGAGTGGAGAGAGGTACCTTAGAGTATACTCCCACTTAAGTTATTTCTTTTCTTAAAGCTCAACGAATGGTTGAGAAGGGGTGTGACGCGTATCTAACTTATGTGAGAGATATCAGTATTGATACCCCAATAGTTAAGTCAGATCCAGCAGTGAGGGACTTTCCAGGTGTGTTTCCAGCTGATCTTCCGGGCATGCCGTCTGACAGAGATATTGATTTTGGCATTGATTTGTTGTCGGGCACTCAGCACATCTCTATTCCTCCGTAGCGTATGGCTCCTCCTGAATTGAAGGAGTTGAAGGAGCAGTTACAGGAATTGCTTGATAAGGGCTTCATTCGGCCCAATGTGTCACCTTGGGGTGCTCCTATCTTATTTGTGAAGAAGAAGGATGGTTCTATGCGGATGTGTATTGATTATAGCCAGTTGAACAAAGTCATAGTGTAGAACAGGTATCCATTGCCTCGTATTGATGACTTATTTGACCAGTTACAGGGTGCCAAAGTGTTTTCCAAGATTGACTTACGTACAGGATATCATCAGTTGAAAATTCGGGAGCCAAATATCCCGAAGACTGCTTTCAGGACCAGATATGGTCACTATGAGTTCCTTGTGATATCTTTTGGGCTGACCAATGCCCCAGCAACATTTATGCACTTGATGCACAGTGTGTTCCATCCCTATCTTGACTCATTCATCTTTATGTTTAGTGACGACATTCTGGTGTACTCCCAGACTCGTGAGGATCATGAGCAGCACCTGAGGACTGCGCTTCAGACCTTGAGAGAAGAGAAATTATATGCTAAATTTTCAAAGTGTGAGTTTTGACTAGACTTAGTGACATTCTTGGGTCATATGGTATCGAGTGATGGGATCCAGGTGGATCCAAAGAAGATTGAAGCAGTGTAAAGTTGGCCCAGACGGTCCTCAGCTACAGAGATCCAGAGTTTCCTTGGTTTGGCAGGGTATTACCGTCGCTTTGTAGATGGATTTTTATCTATTGCAGCACCTATGACAAGGCAGACCTAGAAGGGTGCTCCGTTCAGGTAGACGGAAGAGTGTGAGGAGAGCTTCCAGAAGCTCAAGACAGCTTTGACTACAACCCCAGTATTAGTATTGCCTTCAGGTTCGGGGGCTTAGATAGTTTATTATGATGCATCGCGAGTTGGCCTCGGCGCGGTGTTGATGCAGGACCATAAGGTGATTGCCTAGAAGGTGCACGAGAAGAATTATCCTGTCCACGATCTTGAGTTAGCAGCTATTGTTCACGCCTTGAAGATCTGGCGCCATTATTTGTACGACGTTCCTTGTGAGATCTACACTGATCACCGGATTTTGCAGCACCTGTTCAATCAAAAGGATCTTAATTTGCGTCAGTGGAGGTGGTTCGAGCTACTTAAGGATTATGACATCACTATATTATACCACCCGGGGAAGGCCAATGTAGTGGCTGATGCGTTGAGACACCGAGCAGAGAGTTTGGGGAGCTTAGCATATCTTCCAGTAACAGAGAGACCCTTAGCATTGAATGTTCAGGCCTTAGCCAGCCAATTTGTGAATTGGATATTTCTAAGCCGAGTCGATTGTTGGATTGCGTGGTCTCTCGATCTTCTCTTTATGATCATATCAGGGAGCGTCAATATGATGACCCCTATCTACTTGTCCTTAAGGACACGATTCGGTACGGTGATGCTAAGGAGGTTAATATTGGGGATGATGGCCTATTGAGGATGCAGGGCAGGCTGTGTGTGCCTAATGTAGATGGGTTGCGCGAGTTGATTCTTCAGGAGGCTCATAGCTCGTGGTACTTTATTCATCCTGGTGCCGCGAAGATGTATTAGGACTTGAGGCAACATTACTGGTGGAGGAGGATGAAGAAGGACATAGTAGAGTATGTGGCTCCGTGCATAAATTGCCAGCATGTGAAGTATGAGCATCAGCGGCCGAATGGGTTGCTTCAGTAGTTAGAGATTCCGAAGTGGAAATGGGAGCGAATCACTATGGATTTCGTTGTTGGACTCCCACGGACTCAGCGGAGGTTTGATGCAGTTTGGGTGATTGTGGATAGGCTGACCAAGTCAGCTCATTTCATTCCTGTGATGACTACTTATTCTTCCGAGCAGCTGGCTCGCATTTACATCCGCGAGATCGTCAGGCTTGATGGCGTACTGGTATCTATCATATCTGACTAGGGTACACAGTTTACACCACAGTTCTGGAGGGCTGTACAGCAGGAGCTGGGTACTCGGGTTGAGTTAAGCACAACATTTCACCCTCATACGGACGGACAGTCCGAGCGCACTATTCTGATACTGGAGGATATGTTTCGCGCTTGTGTGATAGATTTTGGGGGTGCTTGGTATCAGTTCTTCCAACTTGTGGAGTTTGCCTACAACAACAGTTATCAGTCCAGCATTCAGATGGCACCGTATGAGGCTTTGTATGATAGGCGGTGTCGGTCTCCAGTGGGATGGTTTGAGTCGGACAAAGCTAGATTATTGGGTACAAACTTGGTTCAGGATGCCTTGGAGAAGGTTAAGGTGATTCAGGATATACTTCACACAACCCAGTTCAGATAGAAGGGTTACGCGGACTGGAAGGTTCGCGATGTTGCATTCATGGTAGAAGAATGAGTCTTGCTCCGGGTTTTGCCTATGAAGGGCGTTATGAGGTTCGAAAAGAGGGGTAAGATGAGCCCAAGGTTTATTCGTCCCTTTGAGGTATTGCAGCGAGTTGGGGAAGTTGCTTATTAGCTTACATGTCCTACCAGCCTAGCAGGAGTTCATCCGGTATTTCATGTTTTGATGCTCGGAAAATATCATGGCGATCCGTCCCATGTGTTGGATTTCAGCTCAGTCCAGTTCGACAAGGATCTATCTTATGTTGAGGATCCAGTGGCTATTTTAGACAGGTAGGTCAGAAAGCTAAGGTCATAGAATATTGCTTCAGTAAAGGTTCAGTGGAGGGGTCAGCCGGTCGAGGAGGCGACTTGGGAGACCGAGCATGATATGCGCAACTGTTACCCTCATCTCTTCACCAGTTCAAGTATGTCTTTATGCTCTTTCGAGGATGAACGATTGTTTTTAGAGGGGAAGAATGTAACGACCCGGCCGGTCATTTTGAGAGTTTTAGCCCCGATCCCCTATTTCTTCTATTGTGACTTGCCGGGAAGTTTCGTTTTATTTTTTGGAGTATTTTGGGACACTTAATCCATAAATGGAAGTTTAAGCCTTAGGATTTGGAACGTAGTCGGAACTGTATGAAGACGACTCCGAAATGGAATTATGTCAGTTTTGTTAGCTCCATTAGGTGCTTTTAGACTTAGGGGCTTATCCGGATAGTGTTTTGGAGGTCCGTAGCTTATTTAGGCTTGAAATGGCGAAAGTCGAATTTTTGAAATTTTGGATCGGTAGTGGAAATTTTGATATCAGGGTCGGATTTCAATTCCTAAGATTTGAGTAGGTCCGTAATGTCGAATATGACTTGTGTGCAAAATTTGAGGTCAATCAGACGTGGTTTGGGTGGTTTCAGCATCTATTGTCGAATTTGGAAGTTTCAAGTTCTTTAAGTTTGAATCGGAGGATGAAATGTGTTTTTAGCGTTGTTTAATGTGATTTGAGGGTTCAACTAAATTTATATGGTGTTTTAGGACTTGTTGGTGTATTGGGTTGAGGTCCCGGGGGCCTCGGGTGTGTTTTGGATGGTTAACGGATCAAAGTTTGTTTTGGAAGAATAGCTGAAGCTGCAGCACCTAGTGTAATCGCACCAGCGCAACACTGACTGCAGGTGCGAGCCGGCAGAAGCGAGCCAATGGACACAGGTACGGTTTGGAAGGAAGAGGCCAGAGGTCGCAGGTGCGGAGGTATAACTGCATTTGCTCATCCGCAGATGCGGAAGATGGAGCGCAGAAGCGGAAAGGGGGCAGGGCGTGAGGGATCGCAGGAGCGGGCGCGCAGGTGCGACCCATTGCTCGCAGATGTGGACCCAGTCCCCTTAAGTTATTTCCGCACCTGCAATGGAAATTCCGTAGGTGCGGCGTCACAGGTGCGACTATGGGCCGCAGGTGCGAGATTTCTGGACAGAACACTTAAATGCAAGGGTTCGCAGTTTTTGCTCATTTTTAGCTCGGGTTTGACGATTTCTTGAGAGAATTTTTGAGGGGTTTCTTGAGGTAAGTCCCTTGTTTTTATTTTTGGTCAATAATCTTGCTTCCCCATTTAGTTTTCCACCTAATTGGTGTGTATTTAAGGTGGAATTTGGGAGTTTGAGACTAGAGATTTGGAAAGTTTGATTTGTGGATTTGAGGGACCAAATGTCGGATTTTAGTAAATTTAATATGATTAGACTCGTGAGTGAATGAGTGTTCATATTTTGTGACCTTTACCCGATTCCGAGACGTGGGCTCGGGTTGACCTTTTAGGACGGATTTCGGAATGTTTATTAAAATCTTGATTTCATTAATTAGATTAGTCTATTATAGTTGTATTTATGATATGTAATTATTTTGGCTAGATTTGGGCCATTCGGAGTCTGATATTCATGAAAAAGGTATTGTTACCGATTGATTGAGCATGGTTCGAGGTAAGTGGCTTTCCTAACCTTGTGTGGAGGAAATTCCCTTAGGATTTACTACTGTTTTGATATGTGAGCGCCGTGTACGTGAGGTGACGAGTACGTACACGGGCTAATTGTTGTAAAACCCTTGATTTATTTTACTGAATATAAAAATATGTTCTTCTTTTAAATTGAGTTATACCGTTTAAATAAGTATTAGCATGTCTTCATTCTTAATTGAGCTATCCCAATATGTGTAGCTATTTTGTTTAGTCTAATATCGCATGTCTACGTACTTTAGCTACTTAATTGAACTCTGTGAAGCATGCCTAGTTGATTTCCTAATTTTCCTTGACTTGTACTTAGTCTAAATTGTAGGATTTTGTATTGTAGCTGTTAATTCTATTGTGTGAGCTGTGTATTTACTTTGGGAATACGGAATGGTATTCCGGAAGATCCTCCTGCATATTTACTTTAGGACTACGAAACGATATTCCGGGAGATCCCCCTGTCTTGCATATTTATTTTGGGACTATGGAACGGTATTCTGGGAGATCCCCCTGTCTTGCATATTTACTTTGGGACTACGGAATGGTATTCCGGGAAATTTTCATGTCTTGCATATTTACTTTGGGACTACGGATCGGTATTCTGGGAGATCCCCCTACACATTTACGTTTGGGACTACGAGACGGTATCTCGGGATATCCTCTGTTATATTTCTGTGTGTTGAGCTGTTACCTTCTATGAATTCTTTCTTGTTAAAAATTTTAGTTTTTATTTTACTGCGATATTTTATTCTTGCCTTGTTTTATTGTTATATATATACCATTAGGGCCCTGACCTGACCTCGTCACTACTCGACCGAGGTTAGGATTGGCACTTACTGGGTACCGATTATGGTGTACTCATGCTACTCTCTGCACATGTTTTCGTGTGCAGATCCAGGTGCTCCTTATCAGCCGCGCTATCAGTGAGACGGGACAGCTTTGGAGACTTCAACGTATATCTGTCGCGTCCGCAGACCTCGAAGTCCCCTGCTACTCTTCCCCATGTCCATTATCTTCTATATTATTCTTTTGGAAGACTCTGATGTATATAGACACTAGATTTCCTTCTGTAGTTTGTGATTCACGATGTTCCGGGTTTTGGGATTGTTGTGTATTTGTTTTAATAGTTGGTTAAATTTATGTTTTCATTCATTATTTCGCAAATGTTAGGCTTACATCGTTGTAGAGACTAGGTGCCGTAACGACGTCACATGGAGGGGAATTTGGGTCATGACATCTATAGTCTGTTTGCCTTTCCTCCGTTGGGATTAAATGTTGAACCTCTAAATCATGCTCTGAGAAGAACCTCCTTGCAAGTCTTTCACTGTGTCGGCACATAAACGATCACCCTACCATTACATCACTGTGAGATAACAACTCATGAACATCATAGCAACCTGTGCATTGCCTCAAAACCATCAGAGATACAGCTACTGAGTTGAAATGACAGAACGTCCTTCCGCAAGAAGATGGTAATAACTTGCTCGAATGCGCAAGGAGAAACATCTTGCCCCGCGTCTGTAGTACCACTGCAACTCCTCGATGCCCAATTGATACGAGCATTGACCATCGCATAAGAATTAATAGGAAGGATACAAAGGCATGAGCCTCAAAGGAATCAAATCGCATGATGAGGAATCAAGAAGGGAAGTACTCCTAACAACCATGTAGCCTCTTGAAGATAAGTACAGACGTCTATGTACCGATCCGCAAGACTCTACTAGACTTGCTCATGACTTGTGAGACCTAAGTGAACCTAAAGCTATGATACCGAGCTGTCAAGACCCAAAATCCACTATAGGTCGTGATGGCGCCTAACACCGCCGTCAGGCAAGCCAACGTTGATTGATCCACTTAATTAGTCATTTTTATTACTTTTGAAATCATAATTTTCATTAATTAAATAATATGAAATAGAATTTACAAGGTGAAACAATGATAATTACGTGAACTACCATGCTAAACATCCAGTAGGAACCCCCAAGACCCGGTGTCACAAGTGCATGAGCATCAACTAGGAAATATGATAACATACAACACCTGTCTAGAATATAAATTAGACAGGAAAATGTAAATAACTCTGATGGGGACTCTGTATGTTGTGGATTCGTACATGGAATGCAGCTCACTGTAAGTCCCAGCAATAGTCGCACCTCTGCACCCACAAGACCACTAGACATATATATACTTGCATAAAATGTGCAGCAAGTGTAGCATGAGTACGCAAATCAACGCATACCCAGTAAGTATCTAGTCTAATCTCGAATACGTAGTGACGAGGGGCCGACTTCGACACTTACTATGGCCTAACAATAAAGTGCCGAAATTATAATTAAGCATGGATTATATAAATACATCTGAAAACTCAATAACAAGAAATACATACAATGCTTTCACTAATGGTAAATCCCAAATTAATTTCCATCCTTTAACAAATTAATCTCTCAAGCCAATGAAACAATATCAATTATAATTGGGCATCAAGAAATTTTGCGCACGAATTATGTCGAGGTCATACGACCCGATCCAACATACAAATATATAAATTATGCACAATTGAGGGTCGAACAGCACGAACCATAGATTTATCTATTAAACTTCCAAGGCAAACGACCCGCTCACATGAGAGTAGTAAAATTTACCTCGCTCGCGAAATATACTTGCGACGCGAGTGAACATAGATTTCTCGCAGTTATCGTAATATTCCTCAGTTCTTTCCAAAAATTAGAAATTCAAACTAAAAACTTTAAAATCTTGAAATCCTCAATATCATCTCTATTTAAGGCAAATAATAAGCATAATCAAATAACGGTGTCAACAAGGCATGGTATAAACCTAAGACTACCCGGACATAATACGCACGGACTCCCGTCACCTCGTACATGCGTAGCTCCCATAATTAGTAGCAAACAATAATGTAAATCACCTAGGGGATACATTCCCTCTTACAAGATTTGACAAAAGACTTACCTCGTCTTAAAGCCCACTTTCGGTCATAATTTTGCTCTAAAGCCCCAACTTGGTGTCGTTCAATATGAAACTAGTCAAACAACGTGCAATTTATAATTTATATACTCCGTTCAATATACTCCAACGCTTAAAATTAAACAATTTATAAAGATTCCCCACTCTGCTCAAAAAGTTGGCAGTGGGGCCAACGTCTTGGAACCCGACGAAACTTACAAAATCCGACAACCCATTCAATTACGAGTTCAACCATACTAATTTTATTCAAATCCAACTCCGAATCGGTATTCAAAACTCGAAAATCTGTTTTGTGAAATTATAAAAATTTCTTCCGCTTTTTTCTTGAAAAATCAATAATCTAACGCTGAAAATGAAGATTAATACATGAAATATAATCACAAGTGAGTCAAGAATGCTTACCCCAAGTTTTGTGGTGAAATTCCTCTCCAAAATCACTAAACATATGAAATAATGGCTCAAAGTCCAAAATAGAGGACTCATAACACTGTCCTGACTTCCTTCTTCGCGTTCGCGAATCTCCAATTGCGTTCGCGATGAACAAAATTCTCAAAAGCTATTTCTAATCTCTTCTCAGACAGCCTCTAGTATAATGGTGATAACGTTTTGTACAAAACTCCAAATGACAAATGGTTTAACTTTCTGAAAACTAGACACCAAGATCTAC
This sequence comes from Nicotiana otophora, assembly GCA_000715115.1. Classification (NCBI taxonomy): domain Eukaryota; kingdom Viridiplantae; phylum Streptophyta; class Magnoliopsida; order Solanales; family Solanaceae; genus Nicotiana; species Nicotiana otophora. The sequence continues at coordinate 8,429 of AWOL01S0258073.1, forward strand.
AACTTTCATGTTTTAGTCATCTCCCAATTCCCTATTTCGAGATATAAGCTTCCAAAGTCAGCCCTGTGCAATACAAATTTCTTCTTCGCGATTTCCAAACATCTTTATGGATAGCCTGTAGTGTACCAACCATGACTTCTTGTACACAACTCCAAATGCCCAATGGTTTGATTTTCTGAACATTAGACACAACGGACAACTTTCATTTTTGGATCATCTCCAAATTCCTTATAGATTGCGATATATAAGCTTCCAAAGTTGGATGACGGACGGAAGGAATTCCTTCTTCGCGAACGCGAGAATCTCTTCGGTAATGTGAAGAACAAAGTCCCAAACAACAAAATCCTTCTTCACGAATGCGAGAGGCTCCTCGCAAACGCGAAGAACAACACCAGACACCAGAACCAAATATACCAAAAAGTCCTAAAATATCATACGAACTTAGTCGAGGCATCAAATTACATCAAACAATGCTAAAAACACGAATTGCACCCCAATTCAATCCTAATGAAACTGAGAAATTCCAACTTCTACATTCGATGTCGAAACCTATCAAATCAAGTCCGATTGACCTCATTTGCACACAAATCATAAATGACATAACAGACCTATTCTAATTTCCAGAATCGGATTTCGATCCCGATAATAAAAAGTCAACTCCGGCTCAAACATCCAAACCTTCTATTTCCAACTTTCGTTATTTCAAGCCAAACTCAACTACGGACTTTCAAATAAATATCCGAACATACTCGTAAGTCCAAAACCACCATATGGAACTAATACTAGGCTCGGAATCCCAAACAGATAGCGATAACATTAAAATACACTTCAACCCAAATTCATGAAATTCTTCCAAAATGCCAATGTTTCACAATAAGTACTGTAACGCTCCCGGATCATCCAAAACCTGATCCGAGCATACGCCCAAGTCCACAATCATCATAAGAACCTATTGGAACATTCAAATCCTGATTCCAAGGTCGTTTACTCAAAAGTCAAACATTAGTCAACTTTTCCAACTTAAAGCTTGCGAAATGAGAATTTTCCATCTATATCAACTCCGAACTTGCCAAAATTCAATTCCAACTGCACGTGCAAATCATAATACCTAAAGTGTAGCTACTCAAGGCCTCAAACCGCCGAATAATACCCTAGACCTCAAAACGACCGATCAGGTCATTATAATAAAGGACACTTATTCCTTGGTGAGGTCGTTGCCTTTCACGGCGATGACATAGTGAGTCACGTGATCTTCGGGATCAGTCATAGCATCATATATCCTAAGGTAGGGCGGCATTTTGATGGCCTTTGGTATGGCATGTGGGGCTGCATCATCACTGTATGGTTGTTCAAAAAATCGGCCAGCGTAATATTTTAGTAACAGCTTAGGAGTTCTTGGTGTTCTTTCATCTAATCTCGGAGCACTTTATTTTCGTCCTCCACTGCTTCCATCCTTTTTATAATAGTGGTAAGAGTGTTGTCACCTGTATTACCAATGACATTATGAGTTATACATGTCATTGGAAGGAGGGCTGGTTGCATTGCTCGTCTGTTTGTTGTATCGTGCAAGTCCTTGCGATTTTTGCAGTTGTGCCTGGAGCGGGTTTGTTGAGGATGCTTGTTAGCATGTCAGGTATCCATGCCTCAAGGAATTTTTTCACAGCTGGGGGCGTCCCTTCCTCTACAGACGTGGAGGCTCCTTTACCACGGGGTTTTGTTATGCTGTAGTGTTGGGGCGGTGACCCATTTTGCCTAGGGGATGCACTGGGCGTCATGTCCTCACCTACCATTTTACAACTTTCGTTGATGACATTCATGAGGTTGGTTGGAAAATCACTTGTTATTCTCGTCATTTCTTCTCGGTTACCTGCCATGTAGGGTTTTGCACACGCAAAGAAAGGAAATCTTGTTTTCTTTTTTGACGTTAGTAACATGTGTTAGTTGTAGATCTAGAGGAAACTAAAAATTTAACTAAGATATCCTCACGGTGGGCGCCACATTGTTTGACCAAAAAACATAAATCTTGGTTCAAATAATTAAATTTTTGTAAACAAGGGTTAATCATAGCTAACAATAATATCCTTAGATGGGGTTTTTAAAGAAGCAATAAATATCATGTGGATCTGGTCGGACGGTGGCAGAATCGTATAATAAATATTCTAGAAATCAGGAGCAATAATGTAGCATTCAATAATTAATAAATATCAATAGATGGCATTTAAGTAAATAGGAGGAATGATTCACCCAATAAAGGATGGAATAAGTGGATCTTCCTCCTGACAGTGAATGATAGATAAATCCTTGAATATTCGAGTTATTCTCGGATCTGAAGGAAAAGTATGGACAAGAATCTTAGTAAAAAGGTGATGTTTATATCAAGTGAGAGCCGAATCTTTAAGTCAAAGTGTCTTTTACAAAATGAATATCACATGCCTCTATCATTCTCTCTTTTTTTCTATTTATATGGAACATGTTCCTAAGAAACCCTAAATAGTACAAGTACAGAGAATATCCACTAGAATATTTTCTTTAATATCCTATCTTGAAAACTAGGTGTTACAGCTCTGTAAACGGTACTCGACCTCGACCCTTATTGACGCCTCGACTACGACTCTCGTCGACTCTTCGACCATAGACTTTGCTACTTCTTGGACCATTTTGACAAACGATGATTTAGGAACTCTTCCCTTAGTATTATGTTGGCCTAAATATTTTAAAGACAGATTTTGACCCATGCATATAGTATATGACATGATATATAATATGATATATATTCAAGGGGGCCTTTATAATATCGACACTCATACACAATATCAAATTGAACCATATGAGCACAAATTTTTAAATCTAGACATCATATAATTTTATCAGGAACTCGAGCTTAAATGGATCAAGAATACATGTGAATACAACTTGTAAGGAGATACGTGTACTTAAAGACAGTGGCATTACGTATAATATTTTGTAAGCTGATGAGTGATGATTTTACCATTTATTTTAGTCTTTTTTCTTTAGTTTTTGTATCCTTTAATAATAAAATGAGGTGATTTATAGTGTGCATTGCTAGATTTTCAGGTACAATGAGTCTTGAAAAGAGTTAAGACCAAATGAAGTGGAATTCAACAAAAATGATTGAACAATTGCAAAACTACTCCGAGTGATCTCGCACCTGCGTGCGGAAGAGCCAAGCTTCACTAGGACCGCATATGCGCTGGGCCTTCCGCTTCTGCGGAGGCGTTCCTGCAGAATAAGTTTGCTTCTGTGCTTTATGGACCGCTTCTGCGGAGATTCGCACAACTATTCAATTTCGCATTTGCGTGCATAATTTCGCATCTGCGTTGATACTTCTGCAGGTGCGGCCAACGGCCTCCAGCTCTGGACAGACTTGGCATAACACATTTTCACTATCCCATACCCTTTAATACAACCTAACTTATTAAAAACACATCTTTGGCTTAATTTTCAGTTTCCTTGACTAGAGAACACAAGTTTTGGAGTTAGGGTTCACAACCCCTAAAATCTGTCTAAAATATAGACATTCACCATAAGTAAAATACATTTATAATACTCTCCCTTGAATGTTTATTCAACAGATAATGTGCCCCATTAAAATCTTAACTAAAATAAAACGCAGTGAAAAATTATTCTAGTGAAGGAAAAAGAGTACACATATCTAACAATACGCTTTTTGGTTGCCTCGTTAAAAACCTTGCAAGGAAAACCTAGTGGGACTAAACCTCGTAAGGGAAAAAGAGTACAACGCGTATTAACTCCCCCTAATGAGAACATCAATTTAGATATTTGAGTTTTTACATTCCAATCTTGTACACCATCTTCAAAAGGTTATTGGTATAGATTTGATAAACAAATCAGCCATATTAACTTGAACGAATATGTTGCACCTTGAAATCATCATTCTTGATAGAGATGTATTACCCTCATGTGATCTTGTTGGAATCGTCATTTCAATATTTTCATATAGGGGTAAAGACTATTACTATCGTACTATCATGCTTATAGTTATAGCAAGATACTTCTATGCACAAATTTCACTTAGGATGTGGTACTTCAGGACCAAGAATTGTCTATACTTTAAGCAATTTAAATCCTTCGGGGATTGTTATATAAGTTAAATCATATAAGCCATATGAATAGACTTTAGATGCATATCAACTTTTTATGTCATGCTAGACATATAAGATAGATAAAGGTGATTGCACACACCGTTGACTTTATACTTTCAAGTGTTTGAACTATATAGCCAAAACTACATGTCTTTCATATGAAACCAATTCTATTCGAATTGTGTCTCTTCCATTTGGCCAATATTTTTGTCTCTGTATTCGACAAACTTAAGATCCTCATCTATACTTAGCGCTATGATAGATGTCGAACATTTTATATTGTTTCCAATATTTTTTCATAAAGACATAACATAGAGATCTGTTCATTCATATTTTCAGGTACCTGAAGCTCTCCTGAGGTTTTATGAAGCGTTATGTCATGTGATCTTCTTGATCACTTGCCTCCTTATTATGATCATTTTGATCATTTACTCATCTTATTTATCAAGAAGTTTATTTGAAACTAATTTTTCTATACGCTTTAGGTGTACCATAGAGTTTGTCCTTCTAGGACTTAATCTAATGGGAGCATTTGCAGTAAAAATATACTTACTTTCTATCACGGCCCAAAATCAACCGCCGTGATGGCGCCTATCATGAAACTAGGCAAGCCAATTACTCAACTATTTCAACATAACCAAAAGCTTTGAAAAACACAGAAACAGTTGATATTTAAGGAAAAACCTTTTGAAAACAGAAAAATAAGTTCGTAACTCAATACAATCCTCTCCCAAAATCAGGGTGTCACCGAGTACAAGAGCATCTATACCGGTATACATTCTACTACAATGTCTAAGGAATAAGAACTGAAATACACATAAAGATAATGAAGGAGAGTCAAGGACTGTGAACGCCATGCAGCTACCTCGATAGTCTCCCGGGATCCTAACTCCACACTCAGCAACCGTTGTGACTGGAAGCACATGGGGTGAAAGTAGTGACGAAAGCAACCGGCACAATTCAATATAGAAATAACATTAAAGAGAGACATGCTTTCAAGTTCAATAGATAACTCCAAATCAAAAAATAGATCAAATCCGAATGATATGAAGAATATATCTCCTCTACTTTTACATGTCAATGCACATGTTGTATGTGATGCACTATGCTGGCAGCCTCATGTGCTCACACTCTCAAATGCTCAATCACTCAATAATGTATATGGCCCGTACGTCCCAGGGAAGATCCATCCCGGAATATATACATCACTGACCATCAGTCACCCAATACTGAGTAGGGCCAATCTAGCCCGTGGAGAAAATCCATCTCCAGATATATAATGCTTTGCACAAGATCCATGTCCAGGAAAGATCCATCCCCCAATATAATCAACCACGCTCATTGGGGGGTGTGCAGACTCCAGAGGGGCTCCTTCAGCCCAAGCGCTATCATAAATTAGTATAACCGCTGCGGAGTACAGCCCGGTCCCATAAATGTCACTCATAATCAGGCCCATGGCCTCACTCAGTCATCAATCTGTCCAGTCTCACTCACGGGCTCACAATGTTATGAAACTAGCCCGAACATGATGATATGATGGATCAATAAATAATAACAGAGACTGAGATATAATATGAAATGAATGAATGTGACTGAGTACAAAATATCAGTGAAATCAGTAAGTCAACAGCAAGAAACTACTACTATGGGTCCCAACAATACCGACATAAAGCCTAAATATGATATCTAGCATGCTTGACAGCTCTATTACTTTATCACATGATGAAAACACGGATATCAACAAGATAGAACCATTATACAATGCCATGGAACCGACCAAGTCACAATTCTCGCGGTGTATGCCCGCACGCCCATCACTTGGCATGTGCGTCACCTCAATACCAATCACATAACAAAAAATTCGGGATTTCGAACCCACAGAACCAAGTTTAGAAGTGTTACTTACCTCATTATGAGCAAAACTCTACTCCAACACGTCTTTTCCTCGCAAATCGGCCTCCAAATGACCCGAATCTAGCCACAAGCAGTACAATACAATCAATACGGGCGAAAGGAATAAATTCTATAAGCAATTATGAAGCTATAACTCAAAAATCCACAATTGGATCCAAGCCGCCCCCAGGCCCACGACTCGAAACCCGACAAAAATCACAAATCCTAAAGCTCATTCAGCCATGAATCTAACCATACTAAATTTATCAAACTCCGACATCAAATCGCCACTCAAATCCCCAAAATCAACTCTCCAAATCCCTAGCCTCAAACCCCCAAATTTCACCTCACAAACACACCAACTAGGTAGGAAAATCAATGGGGAACCAAATATATTGAATAAAAATGAACACAAGGAACTTACCTCAAGAATCTCTTCAAAAACCCTCTCAACAATCTCCAAATTCTGAGCTCAAAATCATAGAAATGGTGAAAATTTTGGAACCTTCGCTTATATAGGTTCTGCCCAGGCATTCTCGCACCAGCGGAGCCTGGGCTCGCACCTGCGCGTCCGCTTTTGCGAAACAAGACGCGCTTCTGTGAAAACCACTAATCCCAGCTGCCTCCACTTATATGACCCCTTACCTGCATCTACGCAATCGCAGGTGCAGAAAACCCATCGCACCTGTGACCTCTGCTGACTCCCTTCAACTCTGCACCTGCGATCCGCCTGTCGCACCTACGGCCAAGACCCTCGCAGGTACGATCACACCAGCAGAAACAAAACTACAGCTGCTTCTCAAATTCAATTCCAAGTCTGTTAACCACCCTAAATCAACCCGAGGCCCAGGGGACCTCAACCAAACATACCAACAAGTCTTACAACATGATACTAACTTAGTCGAGCCATCAAATCACCTCAAACAATATCAAAAACACGAATCGCACCCCAATTCAAGCCTAATGAACTTTGAAATTTCCAAATTATACAAATGACGTTGAAACCTATCAAATCACGTTTGAATGACCTAAAGTTTTGCACACAAGTCATAATTGACACCATGAACCTACTCCAACTTCCGGAAATCCAATCCGACCCCGATATCAAAAAGTCCACTCCCTATCAAACTTTCCAAAATTCCAACTTTCGCCATTTCAAACCTAATTCTAGTAAAGACCTCCAAATCACAATCTAAATGTGCTCCTAAGTCCAAAATCTCTCAACGGAGCTAACAGAACCATCAAACTCAAATCCGGGGTCGTTTACACATAAGTCAACATCCGGTCAACTTTTTCCACTTAAGCTTTTAATTATGAGACTAAGTGTCTCAATTCATTCCGAAATCTCTCCGGACCCGAACCAACTAACCCGGTAAGTCATATAGCAACTATAAAGCACAAAAGAAGTAGTAAATAGGGGAATGGGGCTACAACACTCTAAATGATCGGCCGTGTCGTTACATCCTCCCCTTCTTAAACAAATATTCGCCCTCGAACGGGTCTACAAACATACCTAGAGTCTCAAATAGATGTGGATATCTTCTCCGCATCTCCCGCTCGGTCTCCCAAGTAGCCTCCTCAATGGGCCGACCTCTCCACTGCACCTTCATTGAAGTTATATCCTTTGACCTCAACTTTCGAACTTGTCGATCCGAAATGGTCACCGGCTCCACATCATAAGTCAAATCACCATCCAACTAAACTGTGCTGAAATCCAAAACATGAGATGGATCGCCGACATACTTCCGGAGCATAGAAACATAAAATAATAGATGCACACTCAACAAACTAGGTGGTAAGGCAAGCTTGTAAGCCACCTCTCCAATCCTCTAAAGTACCTCAAATGGCTCAATGAACCGAGGGCTCAACTTTCCCTTCTTCCCGAACCTCATAACATCCTTCATGGGTGAAACCTTTAGCAGAACCTTCTCCTCAACCATGTAAACAACATCACGGACCTTCCTGTCGGCATAGCTCTTCTGTCTAGATTGCGCCGTGCAAAGCTGCTCCTGAATCAATTTAACATTGTCCAAAGCATACTGAACCAAGTCAGTACCCAATAGCCTAGCCTCGCCAGGCTCAAACTAACCCACCAGAGATCTACACCGCCTCTCATATAAAGCCTCATACGAAGCCATCTGAATGCTCGACTGGTAGTTGTTATTGTAGGCAAACACCGCGAACGGAAAAAACTGGTCCCATGAACCCCCGAAATCAATGACACAAGTGCATAGCATGTCCTCCAATATCTGAATAGTGCGCTCGGTCTATCCGTCCGTCTGAGGGTGAAATGTTGTGCTCAACTCAACCCGAGTGCCCAACTCTCGTTGTGTTGCTCTCTAGAACTGTGATGTAAATTGAGTGCCTCAACATGAAATGATGGACACTGGCACACCGTGAAGGCGGACAATCTATCAAATGTAAATCTCAGCCAACCGCTCCAAAGAATAGGTAGTACCAACTGGAATGAAGTGCGCAGACTTGGTCAGCCGATCCACAATCACCCAAATAGCATCGAACTTCCTCGAAGTCCATGGGAGCCCAACTACAAAATCTATAGTGATACGCTCCCACTTCCACTCTAGAATCTCTAACCTCTTAAGCAATCCACCCAGCCTTTGATGCTCATACTTCACCTGCTGACAGTTAAGGCACCGAGCTACAAACTCCATTATATCCTTTTTCATTATCCTCTACCAGTAGTGCTGCCTTAAGTCCTGGTATATCTTCGCGGCACCCGAATCAATGGAATACCGAAAACCGTGGGCCTCCTCTAGAATCGACTCACATAGCCCATCCACATTAGGCACAAAATTCCGACCCTGCATCCTCAATATCACATCATCCCCAATAGTCAAATCTCTGGCATCACTGTGCTGAACCCTGTCCTTGAGGACAAGCAAATGAGAATCATCATACTGTCGCTCTCTGATGCGATCAAATAAGGAAGACCGAGAAACCACACAAGCTAGAACCCGATTGGGCTCCGAAATATCCAATCTCACGAACTGGTTGGCCAAGGCCTGAACATCAACTGCAAGTGATCTCTCACCAATGGGAATGTATGCAAGACTACCCATACTCATCACCTTTCTACTCAAGGCATCGACCACCACGTTCGCCTTCCCGCGGTGATACAGAATGGTGATATCATAGTCTTTTAGTAGTTCCAACCATCTATGCTGCCTCAAATTTAGATCTTTCTATTTGAACAAGTGTTGGAGGCTCCGATGCTCCGTAAACACCTCACAAGACACATCGTAGAGATAATGCCTCCAAATCTTTAATGCATGAATGATGGAAGCTAACTCCAAATCATGAATAGTGTAGTTCTTCTCATGAGGCTTCAACTGACGTGAAGCATAAACAATCACTCTACCCTCCTGCATCAAAATACACCCGATAACTGCTCTGAGAAGCATCATAATACACTGTATAAGAACCAGAAGTTGATGGTAGAACTAGAACTGGAGTTGTGGTCAAGGCAGTCTTGAGCTGAAAGCTCTCCTCACACTCATCCGACCACCTGAAAGGAGCACCCTTTTGGTTTAATTTGGTCAACGGCGATGCAAAAAACGAGAAACCCTCCACGAAACGACGATAATAACCGGCCAAGCCAAGAAATCTCTGAATCTCCGTAGTTGAGGACGGTCTGGGCCAACTCTGAACCGCCTCTATCTTCTTCGGATCCACCTGAATACCCTCACTGGATACCACTCGCCCCAAGAATGCCACTGAATTGAGCCAAAACTCATACTTGGAGAACTTGGCATAAAGCTTTTCCTCCCTCAACTGCTCCAACACAATCCTCAAGTGTTTGGCATGCTCCTCCAGGCTACGAGAGTACACCAAGATATCATCAATGAACAGTATAACAAACAAGTTGAGATAAGGCTGAAACACACTGTTCACTAGATGCATGAACGTTGCTAGGGCGTTTGTCAGCCCAAAAGACATCACAAGGAACTCATAATGACCATAACGGGTCATGAATGTTGTCTTTAGAATATGTGATATGGTGGAATAGAAATAGGCTGAGTGCCCAGCACCAAGTCAATATCCATGTCGGGTAGCATGCCCGGCAGGTCTACAGGAAACACGTCCGGAAACTCCCGTACCACCAGAACAAAATCAATAGTGGGAGTATCGGCACTAATACTCCTCACAAATACCAAATAAGATAAACAACCTTTCCTAACCATCCGATGGGGCTTCAAATATAAAATCACTCTACTGAAACATAGTCTAGAGAACCTCTCCACTCAATCCTTGGCAACTCCGGCATCGCCAATGTCACGATCTTAGCGTGACAATCTAGAACAGCATGACATGGAGACAACCAACCCATACCCTAGATCACGTCGAAATCAACCATACTAAGTGACAAGAAATCAACTCTAGTCTCCAAACTCCCAATAATCACTACACACGACCGATATACACGGTCCAAAATAATAGTATCACCCACGGGCGTAGAGACATGAACAGATGAAACTAAGTACTCAAAGGGTATATCTAGATAATGAGCATAATATGATGAGACATACAAATAAGTGGAACCGGGGTCAAATAATACAGAGGCATCCCTGTGGCAAACTGAGACAATACTTGTGATCACTGCATCTGAAGCAACAACATCTAGCCTGGCAGGAATAGCATAGATTCGGGCCTAACCGCCACCTGATCAGCCTTCCCCTTTGGGGCGCCCCTAGCTGACTAAGCTCCACCCCGAGCTGGCTTGGCGGGTGGTGAAGTAACGGATGCTGCAGTCATAGGATGACTCATCTACTGAGTTGTGCCTCCCAAAAGGAGAGGACAATACCTCTTGATGTGACCCATATCTCCACACTCAAAGCAACCCCTCCTTGCGAATGGCGGTGGGGATTGAAGGGAGCCCCGAGCACCAGAATACTCGCTAGAAGAACCCGGTGCCGATGAACCCTAAACTAAAGGTGCATAGGACGAACTCTAAGCTGGAAGGGCACTAAACGATGACTGGCCCTGATGAGTACTGTATGAACCATGGTCGAATGATGCACCACATGAACTGGACAAGCAGTCTGAGCATGCCTATAAGGACAACCCCTTTCGTGGTGGAACTGAACCCCAAAATGAACACCGCTAAAACAACCTGGTCGACGAGGCCTCTTGGCCTCCCTATCTCCCCTCTCTTGACTGCGAACCATCTCTATCTGCCAAGCAATATCGACTACCTCATCAAAAGTAGTACCAGATACCCTCTCTCGAGTCATAAGCAACCGCAGCTGATATGTGAGGCCATCAATGAACCTCCTAATCCTCTCCCTATCAGTGAGAACCAACCAACCTATGCGACGAGCCAACTCAAAAACTCTCATCCTGTACTGCATCACAGACATGCCATCCTAACATAACTGCTTAAACTATCTGTGCAGCTCTTCTCTGCGACACTGTGGCACGAACTTTTCCAAGAAGAGAACGGAGAATTCCTGCCATGTAAGTGGTGCTGCACCGAGTGGCCTACGTCTCTTATAAGCCTCCCACCAACTAAAGGCAACCCTAGTGAACTAAGAAATAGTGAACGAGACCGCACTAGTCTCCAGAATACTGATCGTACAAAGAATCCGCTGACACCTATCCAAGAAGCCTTGGGCATTCTCCGACTCTTCCCCACTGAAAAATAGAGGTCGGAGACTCTCGAACCTCTCTACTCTCTTCTCCTCATTATCAGTCATAGCAAGAACCTCATTGGCCTGAGCAGTTGCAGCCGGCTGGGCTTATGGTGCCCTCGGTGTCTGGAGTACCTGCATCACCTGCTCTACTGTAACGGCGGTGGGAGTCTGAGTACCTCCCCCGGCCTAAGTAGTGGTTTTTGCGGCCGGAATAGAGACCGCCTGAGCAAGACTGGTGTGCACATAGTTAGGATCTGAGCCAAGGCCTCCTGAAGGCCTGGAATCACAATAGGCACAACTGGTGTCTAGGGTGGCCCACTGGCTCAACCGAAACTGGAACCTGCTCCGAGACTGGGGCAACTGGTGGGTCTGCAGATGCTGCCCTAGCTTTTGTACGAGCTGCACCCATGCCCCTGTCGCGGCCTCTATCGCAACCTCACCCTCTCGCGGCCCTAGCTGGTGGTACTGGTGGTTGTCCATCCTGCCCAGTAGTACGTATTCTCACCATCTGTGAGAGAATAGAATAACAAAACTTTAGTTACCAGAATCAACAGATTCGTACGACAAAAATTCAGGAATGTGAAGTTTCCTAAGGGTTCGGCAGCCTCTCGAAGATAAGTACAGACTTCTCTGTACCGATCCATAAGACTCTTCTAAACTTGCTCATGACTCGTGAGATCTATGTAACCTAGGCTCTAATACCAACTTGTCACGACCCAAAACCAACCGCCGTGATAGAGCCTAACGTGGAATTAGGCAAGTAAATTACTCAACTATTTTAACATAAGCAAAAGCTTTGAAAAACAGGAAAGCAGTTAATATTTAAGGAAAACCCTTTTGAAAACAAAAAAATAAGTTTGTAACTCAATACAATCCTCTCCCAAAACCGGGGTGTCATCGAGTACATGAGCATCTATACTGGGATGCATTCTACAAAAATGTCTAAGGAATAAGAACTTAAATACATATAAATATAATAAAGAAGAGTCAAGACCTGCGAACGCCATGCAGCTACCTCGATAGTCTCACGGGATCCTGACTCCACACTCAGCAACCGTCGTGACCGGAAGCACCTGGATCTGCACACGAGATGCAGAGTGTAGCATGGGTACAACCAACTCAATAAGTAACAAATCCAAACTTTGGACTGAAAGTAGTGACGAACTAAACCGCCATAGTTCAATACTAAAATAACAGTACAAAAACACAGACATGCTTTCAAGTTCAATTGATAATTCAAAATCGAAAAATAGATCAAATCCGAATGATATGAAGAATACATCTCCACTATTTCTACATGACAATGCACATGCTGTATGTGATGCACCATGCAGACAGTCTCATGTGCTCACACTCTCAAATGCTCAATCACTCAATATTGTATATGGCTCGTACGGCCCAGGGAAGATCCATCCTAGAATATATACATCACTGACCATCAGTCACTCAGTACTTAGTAGGTCCAATCCAGCCCATGCAGAAGAACCATCTCCAGGTATATAATGCTTCGGACAAGATTTATGTCCAGGAAAGATCCACCCCCCAATATAATCAACTGCGCTCCCCGGGGGTGTGTGTAGACTCCGGAGGGGCTCCTTCAGCCCAAGCGCTATCATACATCAGTATAACCACTAGGACGTGCAGCCCAATCCCATAAATGTCACTCATAGTCAGGCCCTCGGCCTTACTCAGTCATCAATCTCTCCAGTCTCACTCGCGGGCTCACAATGATATAAAACTAGCCCGAACATGATGATATGATGGATCAATAAATAACAACAGAGACTGGGATATAATATGAATTGAATGAATGTGAATGAGTAAGAAATATCAGTGAAATCAGTATGTCAACAGCAAGAAACAGCCACTATGGGTCCCAACAGTACCAGCAGAAAGACTAAACATAATATCTAGCATGCTTGACAGCTCAATTACTTTATCACATGATGGAAACACAGATATCAACAAGATGGAACCACTATATAGTGCCATGGAATCGACCATGTCACAATTCTCGTGGTGCACGCCCGCACGCCCGTCACTTGGCATATGTGTTACCTCAATACAAATCACATAACACAAAATTAGGGGTTTTGAACCCACAGAACAAAGTTTAGAAGTGTTACTTATCTCAATCTGAGCAAACCTCTACTCCAACACGCCTTTGCCTCGCAAATCGGCCTCCAAATGACCCGAATCTAGACACAAGCAGTACAATACAATCAATACTGGCTAACAAAAAAAATTCTATAATAAATTACTAAGCTATAACTTAAACATCTGTAATTGGCTCCAAGCCGGCCCCAGGTCCAACGTCTCGAAACCAGACAAAATTTACAAAATCCAAAAGTTCATTCAACCACGAGTAACCATACCAAATTTATCAAAATCCGACATCAAATCGCCACTCAAATCCCCAAAATCAACTCTCCAACTCCCTAGCCTTAAACCCCAAAATTTCACCTCAAAAATATACCAACTAGGTGGGAAAGTCAATGGGGAACCAAATATATTGAATAAAAATAAATACAAGGAACTTACCTCAAGAATATCTTCAAAAACCCTCTCAAACATCTCCAAAATCCGAGCTCAAAATGTTAGAAATGGTGAAAATTTTGGAACCTTCACTTATATAGGTTCTGCCCAAGCATTCCCGCACCTGCTTCTGCGACCCCTTACCCACATTTACGCAATCGAAGGTGCGGATAACCTATCACACCTACGACCTCTGCTGACTCCCTTTAAATCCGCACATGCGCTCCACCTTCCACACCTGCATCATCCCACTTGCGTCCAAGACCCTCGCAGGTGCGATCACACCAGCAGAAACCAAACTTCTGCTGCTTCTCAAATTCAATTACAAGTTCGTTAACCACCCGAAATCAACCCGAGGCCCCCCGGGACCTCAACCAAACATACCAACAAGTTCTACAACATGATACTAACTTAGTCGAGCCATCAAATCACCTCAAACAACATCAAAAACATGAATCGCACCCTAATTCAAGCCTAATGAACTTTGAAATTTCCAAATTCTACAAACGATGTTGAAATCTATCAAATCACATCTGAATGACCTCAAATTTCGCACACAAGTCACAACTGACACCACGAACCTACTCCAACTTCTGGAAATCCAATCCGATCCCGATATCAAAAAGTCCACTCCCTGTCAAACTTTTCAAAATTTCAACTTTCGCCATTTCAAACCTAATTCTAGTACAGACATCAAAATCACAATCTGAATGCGCTCCTAAGTCCAAAATCTTTCAACTGAGCTAACAGAACCATCAAAACTCAAATCCGGAGTCGTTTACACATAAGTCAACATCCAGTCAACTTTTTCAACTTAAGCTTTCAATTATGAGACTAAGTGTCTCAATTCATTATAAAATCTTTCCGGACCCGAACCAACTAACCCGGTAAGTCATATAAAAACTATAAAGTAGAAAGGGAACAGTAAATAGGGGAATGAGGCTACAACACTCAAAACGACCGGCTGAGTCATTACACTTTCTTTGGGTCAGCAAATGCGTCTGACATATTTTGCAATATATTGCAGATGAGTTATCTTTTCATGACCTTCAAGTTCATATTATCTTATTCGAGGATCTAGATGTACAAATGATAATTCATTCCACGTAACGTTTTCTCAACTGTTTATCTTGTCCCCCCTTTCATGTTAGTAAAACTAATTTTCTTCCTCCATTTTTTGAAACCCCATCTTTGTACATTATGGTGTTAATAAAAATATACATTGCACAACAATAATAATATGATGAAATTATTTACTTTTTGACCCTGAACCACTTGTGAAGGGAGAATGTAATATACTTTTGTATATAACGTATATCAAACTGATATAGATAGCTTTGTTCTCATAAGCAATAGTTTAGCTATTAAATGGAGGCATTCAATAAATTATTTTGTTAAACCAACTGTGATGTAAACCAATTTATCAAGATGAACTATCTTGAATAAAAAAATGGAATATGCTTTAAATTAAATTATTGAGCAAGTTATCTGGCAAACACCATGTTGCGAGTTAATAATAATCGCACATATAACTATCTCATAGATGCATCTTATGTGGTACACATGGCAGGTGAATGGACCCATTGTAACGACCCGGTCAGTCGTTTCGAGAGTTATAGCCCTGTTTTCCCCCATTTCTGCTTCCTTTTGTACTTTTCAGCTATATTATGATATATCGGGTTAGTTGGTTTGGGTTCGGAGTGGTTTCGGAGTAGATTGAGACACTTAGTCTCTTATTTAAAACCTTAAGTTGGAAATGTCAACCGGATGTTGACTTATGTGTAAACGGTCTTGTGTTTGAATTCGAATGCTTCCATTAGCTTCGTTAGAGGATTTTGGACTTAGGAGCACAGCCGGAATGTGATTTGAAGGTCCGTAGTGGAATTAGGCTTGAATTGACGAAAGTTGGAAATTTGGCAATTTCGATCGGCAGTGAAAAAATTTGATATCAAGGTCGGAATGGATTTCCAAAAGTTGGAATAGGTTCGTGGTATCATTTGTGATGTGTGTGTAACATTTGAGGTCATTCGTACATGGTTTGGAGGTTTCGGCATCATTTGTGGAATTTGAAAGTTTAGAAGTTCTTAGGCTTGAATCCGAGGGTAATTTGGTGTTTTGATGTTGTTTGAGTGATTCGAAGGCTCGACAAAGTTCGTATATTATTATATGATTTGTTAGTATGTTTGGTTGAGGTCCCGAGGGGCTCGGGGTGATACGGATGGCTAACGGGAGGCTTGGAATTTGGAAATACAGTTGAACTGCTGCTACTGGTGTTTTTCCGCACCTACGGAAGGGGAGCCGTAGGTGCGAGGTCGCAAGTGCGCTTGGGGAGCCGCAGATGCGGACATACAGGACCTGGGCTGGAAACGCAGGTACGAGAAGGGGGTCACATCTGCAAGCCCGCAGGTGCGAGGCTGAGTCACAGATGCGGAAGTGAGGAGATTGGCCTATTCCACAGAAGCAGAGGGAGATGCGCAGGTGCACACTCGCAGGTGCGAGAGTTTTGGCCACAGATGCGGAACCTGGGATGTTAAGTGAGTTTCGCACCTGCGATGAAAATTTCACATGCGCGATATCGTAGAAGCGGAAAGAGGACCGCAGGTGTCGTTTCACTGGGCAGAAGGTATAAAAAGGGAACTTCGTGATTTTTGCTCATTTCCACCATTTGCAATTCGGACTTTGGAGCTTTTGGGGTGGTGTTTGAAGGGGATTCAAGTATATTCACTAAGGTAAGTTTCTTGAGCTCTATTATCATTAGTTATGGTGTTTTCCATTAATTTCCCACCTAATTAGTAGAATATTTGAAGTGAAATAAGGGGTTAGGGCTTGGGATTTTTGGGAGAGTAATTTGGGGATTTGAGGGAACAAATGAGACCGGATTTTGATGAATTTAGTATGGGTAGACTCGGAAGTGAATGTGTTTTCGGGTTTTGTGACTTTTGTCGGATTTCAAGATGTGGGCCTGGGGGTTGAGTGAATTTCGGGATTTGGCCTATAATTTGGTATATTCCTTGTGGGATTCATTCCTTAGCTCATATTGATCATATTTTATTGTTTATGGCTAAATTCGGGTCATTTGGAGGTCGGTTCGAGAGGAAAGAGCACTCCGGAGTAGACGTTCTACGATGGTGAAGTAAGTAACAGTTTTAAATCTAGTCTTAAGGGTATGAAACCCAGAGTTTGGTATAATGTGACTGTTTGGGGGTGGCACCCATGCTAGGTGACGGGCGTGTGGTTGTACGCCGTGAGGGATTGAGACTTGGTCCGTCCTGGTAGACTGTGAAGTCTAATAGCCTTAAATGGTATTTATATGCATTCTTGTCTGATAGAACCTGACTGCCTGTCATGTTAGAAATCATTCTTAGGCTATATTCTTGCTCATGGTAGTTATATTCAGTCATAGTGATTCTTGTGCATGTTTACCTCAGTCTCTGTTCTTTTCCCTGATGATATACTGTAACACTTTGATTTGGGTTGTTTTCCCTTTCTTTATTGAGAGCTATGAGACTAGAGAGGTTCATGATTGAGTAAGGCCGAGGTCCTGATTGCGAGGTATTGTACTATGGCACGTGAGTTGTCCATATGGATCCTTATATTATACTACAGCACATGAGCTGCTCGTGCAACACGTGAGTTGTCCATGCGGATCCAAATATTTTATACTATGGCACTTGAGTTGTCCGTGCAGCACGTGAGTTGTCCATGCAGATTATAGCGCTTGGGTTGTAGGAGCCTCTCATGAGTCTGAACACCCCAGTGAGCGCACGTATCTATTGAGCGTGTGCATTGAGGGCTGAGAGTTGAGTGTCGGGTTATTGAGGGTTTGAGTGACAGTGTCTGTGAGGTCTTATCTATTTCACTTTGTTGCTGCATTTAGTTGATAATTTTCTGGCTGGAATTGATTATGCAACTGATCTTTTACTCATGTTTACTCTTAACTGTGAAAATTATCAATTGAATTGTTCTGTATAGCTCATCACTACTTCTCAATTCCTTATTTATAGTTTTTACTTGCTGAGTCGTTTGTACTCATACTACACCCTGCACTACATGTGCAAATCCAGGCATGTTTGAGCACGGAGACTGTTGAGTCTAGGCCTGTTTGAGTTTCGGAGACTACAAGGTAGCTGCCAGCATCCCTAGGACCTTGTTACTCCTTCCACATTTCTTCCGTGTTATACTGATATTTAGACATTGGCTGTAATAGTTTTAAATACTCAGACGCTCATGACTTGGTGACACCCCGATGTTTGGGGCTCGTTTTCCGCACATTGTTCCAAATTTGAGTTTAACTTTGATGTTTATGAAATATTCCTGATATTGAAAGCTTTACCTTACTTTTATATTTAATTTTGGAAGTATTTTAGGAAAGTCGGATTGCCTAGTACCACCGATAGGGGCCATCACGAAGTTGGTATCAGAGCCTTGGTTACATAGGTCTCATGTGTCATGAGCAGGTTTAGTAGAGTCTTGCGGATTAGTACAGAGACATCTATACTTATCTTCGAGAGGTTGTAGAACCTTTAGGAAAATTCCACATTCTTGAATTCTTGTCGTGCGAATATGTTGCTTTTGGTAACTAAACATCTATTGTTTCATTCTCGCAAAGATGGTGAGGACTCATACTACCGGGCAGGATGGACAGCCACCAGTACCACCAGCCAGGGCCGCGAGAGGTCAAGGTCGCGGTAAAGGCCATGGTAGGGCAGAGGTGCAGCCCGCACAGCAGCTGGGACAGAACCTGTAGATCCACCAGTTGTACCAGATCAGGACCAGACACCAGTTGTTGATGCACCAGCTCAGGCACCACCTGTGCCTATTGTGATTCCAGGCCTCCAGGAG
>AWOL01S0258145.1:0-10106 GCA_000715115.1 Nicotiana otophora
AAGAACTCCCCACCTTGCTCTTGGGGTGACTCGAACTTACAATCTCTTGGTTGGAAGTGGAGGTTGCTTATCATCAGAGCAACCCCTCGTGTCTAAATGGTGTTGCTTAGAAGCTAATTCTTTCTTAATAAAATAATAGTATAAAAATTGATAAGTACTTACTTTAAAGAAAAGGAACCAGTTCATATTTCGTTTGATGGAGTTTAAGTTTATTTGCAGCATATTTCACATCTCATATTTCGGTTAATATTTTTGCTTTCTTAAGCAAAACAAATTTTGACGTTGTTCTAAAATTAGAGTATTCCGTCTCTGACCTTTTAGAATAACGATAATGTATTAACCCTCTTCAAATATTAGAAGCTTTCTCATTCAATACGAAGTTTCTTCAACGAACTATTCAAACATTTATTTCTATAAATTAAAGAGAACAAAATTCTTGATTCTTTTCTTATTTTACATGATTATTAAAGAAAAATAAAAAGTAGTTTCACCTATATTAATCTATTAGAATTTGAAGAATCAAAAAGAATAAGTAAGATTTTTTGAAATATTTTATTATATATTTTAAAATGCAATAACGTGTTCTATTACCGCGTGAAGCGCGGACAAATTAACTAGTTTTTTAATAATTGTGATTTCTAGGTTAGGTTGTCATGTACTTGCTATCTTTCACTAATACGTTATACGGTATTGAATAAAAGGATCACACACACTTGCATAGAAAGAGACTAATAACAGTTACTGGTGATTTGTATTAATCGGTGCTGTAGGCTTGTAGCTGCAGTGTATGTGGTAGTTTAGAAATTTCAAGATATATTAATTTTGGTGAGGTTTAGTTAAATATATCTAGGCAATTCTCGTGTCTTAACGAAATGCTATATCCTTCCATATAATGTGTCCCTTGTAAAGAACCTGACTGTTTTTATAAAAAGAAAGCACTGTTAGAAGGTAACGCTCTACAAATATACAATTGAATTGAGTTTGCGGTAGTTTCCTTCAAAATAAAAAAGTGATGGATTCCAAAATACAGAGCATGTGAATTATAAAAATTCTCAATATTGCTAATTGTAGAGTTCATAAATTAAATATATCACACTTACCTTAATCTACTAGTCCCTCATTTTCAATTTATGTGGAAGCGACACGAAATTTTAAAAAGAAATAAAGTTTTTTGGAAGTGATAATCTTAAAATGAAATGTTCCACATAAAATGAAACATACATGCTATTCTTTTGGAATCAATTACTCCATCCTAATCATTTGTTAATAAGTAAATAGTGCTACATAAAATAAAATAGACGGAATAACAAATTTTGTGTAGGGACAAGATGAAACGATTAGTTATTCATCGTGTCACATAAAATAAAACAATTAGGCACTCATCGTGCCTTCGAATCTTGATCCTATTTTTGCTTTTATCCATCATCCTAAATTTCACGTTTTTCTATCTTCCCAAAATTTTAACCAACAGAACCCCCTGTCAGGCTATATATAAAGTAAGAAACCATGGACTAATGCATGTCTCTAATGACTCTGAACTTGAGGGATCATTTGGTTATCGAGAGTAGGATTATAGTTCAGAATACAATTTGGTCTTGTATTTATTTCATATTTAACTAATATCAGTCCAAATTTATAACAAAATAGTGGTATTAATTAATGTTGATGGGATGCGGGAGTTGATACTTTAGGAGGCTCAACGTCACGGTATTCTGTTCATCCAGGTGCTACGAAGATGTATAATGACTTGAAACACCACTATTGGTGGCGTAGGATGAAGAAAGACATCGTTAGTGATGTTTTACAGTGTTTAAATTGCCAGCAATTTAAGTATGAACATAAAATACTAGGTAGTTTGACTCAGAAGATGGTTATATCAGAATGGAAGTGAGAGCGTATCACTATGGATTTTGATGCTATTTGTGCTACTATCAATAGGTTAACCAAGTCCGTGCACATTATACCGGTGTTGGCTAATTATACTTTGGAGAGGTTGACCCAGATTTACATCCAGAGGTAGTTCTTTTGCATGGCGTACCTTTTTCTATCATTTCAGACCGTAGCACTCAGTTCACATCTCACTTTTGGAGAGCTCTTCGAGGGGAGTTGGGTACACAGGTGGAGCTTAACATAGAATGTCACCCGCAAACAAATTGTTAGTCTGAGCAGGCTATTTAGATTCTTGAGAATATGTTGCGAGCTTGTATGATTGACTTTGGAGGCCATTTGGATCAGTTCTTACATTTCCTAGAGTTTGCTTACAATAAAAGTTATCAGTCCCGCATTCAAATAGTTCTGTATGAGGCTTTGTATGGTAGACAATATCGTTCTCCTATTGGTTGGTTTGAGCATGATGAGACTAGGTTGTTGGGTACGAATTTGGTATGTAATGCTTTGGAGAAGGTGAAGTTGATTCAAGAACGACTTCAGATAGCTCAGAGCAGATTGAAAAGTTAAAATTCTATTACTACCTGATATCGCCTGTGTTTTGGTTGCTCTACTTCCTAGCTATTGTTAACGCTTTCATGACATTTACATTACTATATTTGTTCTCTATACAGTTGTGATTTTCATACTTGCCTGGAGCCGAGGGTCTACTGGATACAGCCTTTCTACCTGCATAAGATAGGGGTAAGACAGCGTACATAATACCCTCCCCAGACCCCTTATTTATGTGATACACTAAGTTTGTTATTATTGTTGTAATTTTCGTGATGTGGTATTTATGGAGGGTGAGAAGGCACTTTTGAAAATTTTACCTATGAAAGGCGTGATGAGATTTGGGAAGAAGAGCAAGTTGAGTCCAACATTTATTGGACCATTTGAGTTATTGGTGAGAGTTGATGAGGTTTCTTATAGACTTACTTTAACTCCTAGCCTATTGGTGGTACATCTACTATTTTTATGTTTTTATGATTCGGGGGTATATTGAAGATAAATCACTAATTTTAGACTTCAACACAACTGATATTTCTGTGTTCCGAGACCTCTCATAGATTCATTTGATATTTATTGACTTGTGTGCGTGGTCCGTGTCGCTTTTCAGAAAGTTTTCATATGAATTTGTTTTTTAAAAAGTAATTTTTTTACTTAAGATAAGGCTAGAGTTGACTATGGTCAATGTTTTAGTAAACGACCTCAGATCGGTATTTTGAAGATTTCGGTAGGTCCATGTAATATTTTTGAACTTGTACGCATGTTTGGTTGGGGTCCTGAGTGGCCCGAGAACGTTTCGGCGCATTATATGAAAGTTGGCAAAAATTGAGTTTTAAGTTGAAATTTTGAGTTTTGATTATTGATTCTTGTTAGTTGATGTTATTTTGATGATTCGAGGTAGCAAGAGAGTTTATATGATGCTAATACACTTATGTGCATGTTCGATTTGGAGCCCGAGGGGCTCTGGTGAGTTTCAGAAGCATGGCAGACTGCTTTGGAATAGTTTAGTATCAACTGTTACTGGTGTCAAGTTGAAGGTCTCGCATTTGCGAGAACCTAATCGCAAGTTAAGATCACAAATGCAAAGTGGGGAATTGGGGGCTGGGGTTCGCATTTGCGAACAACTTTTCACTTTTGCGATCTGGGTCTGGGATCACTTTTGCGGTCTTGGTGTCGCATTTGCGATATTGTGCTAGGTAGAACAGCTTCACATTTGCGAAGTTTAGCTCGCATTTGCGAGGGGGTGTCCTTCGGAAATGAGAAGGTTATGTCGCATTTACGATTCTTGCATGTCTGTGGCACTGATTGCATTTTCGATCAGTCGCTCGCACTTGCGAACAAGTCTGCAGCTAGGTAAAAGATGGGAAGGTCGGGACTTAGCTCATTTTACACTATTTTTCAACCCTAAATACACTAGAAGCGATTTTTAAGAGGATGTTCTTCCCAAATTCATTGATAAGGAACTTTAACTAGTTTTCAATAAATTTAAGTCATTTTTTCATAAATTTTATCATCAAATCCATGAATTCCAAGGTAGGTAGAATTTAGAAATTTTGTAAAATTGAGATTTAGACTTCATATTGAGGTTGGATTTTGAAACAAATTACCTAATCGGTCTCGGGGGTGAATGGTTAATCAAGATTATCCCGAATATCGAATTTCGACCAAGCGGGCCTGGGGTTGACTTTTGTTGACTTTTTATAAAAAAATATTAAAATTGAACCTTTTTCATTCGTGGGTAGTGTCTAAAGCTTGTTTTGAATTGTTTGACAATAATTGGATAAATTCGGTTGGTTTGGAGGCTTGTTCGAAAGGAAAAGCTGTGATTGATTATCGACTTGGTTGCCGAAAGAGGTAAGTGTCGTAGTTAACCTTGACTTGAGAGAATTAGGACTTGATTTGTCTATTTGCTACTTGACTTATGTGTGGGGACGATGTATATGCAAGGTGATAAGTGTATATACGTTGTCATGAGTTAAGCATTTGGAGTGGGATATTTAGTTGTTTGTCTTCAATTACTTCTTGCCTTCATTTATTTAATGTTGTTACTTGCCTTTACTTGTTAAATTCATGCTTTCGTTCGTTACATGCCTTAGTTTGCTATATGTCTCCATGTATCCTTGTTTTCATTTATTGATTGTCTTTACTTGCATTATGTTTTTGTATGTTGCTAGATAGTCGTTTTTATCTATTTTATGTCTTTATTTGTTTAATTCTATTATTGTGTTTCATTGTGAGTTACGCTGTAGTTGATTGTAGATTTGTACATTCATGTTATATATTTAGGATCGAGTTGCACGTCGCAACAGTATTTCTATTGCATTTGGGATCAGATTGCACGCCGTAATGGATATTGATATGTTGTTTGGGATCGGGTTTCACGCCGCAATGATATTGATGTTGTATGATATTGATACGTTATTTGAGATTGGGGTGCACGTTGCAATGGTGTTGGTATATATATGTGTGGATCGGGTTTCATGCCGCAATGGAGAAGATCTATTATGATTGTTCTTGATTGTTGATCTTGTACCCGTGTTGTATTGTGAATTTGAGCATAGATGATATTCTGGGACCCTCTGTTATGTACCTTTTATTCCGATTTTCATGTTAATCCTTGTTTCTCTATTATGCTATTTTTTTTACTTATAATCGTACATGTTTATAATGAGTGCCTTGTTATAGCCTCGTCACTACTTCGTCGAGGTTAGGCGCGGCACTTATGAAGTACAGGGGGTCGGTTGTACTCGTACTACACTTCTGCATTTCTTGTGCAGATTCTGGTATTGGTCCCAACGACATTCAGTAAAGGCTTTCTCGGACTGTATCCAGTGACTTGAGGTAGATCTGCTCGACGTTCGCACACTCTGAAGTCCCCATCTTATCTTTCATACTGTTTATTTCATTCGGACAATTGTATTTTCATTTCAGCCCTTATTTGTAGTACTTTTAGCAGTTCATGTACTCGTGACACCAGATGCTGGGTTTAGACTTGACAACATATATGGATTTTATTATGTATTTTAAAGTTTTACAACTTTATCTTCTCATTAATCTGCTTTTAAAATTGTTAAAATGAATAATTGTGTAACTAATGTTGGCTTGCCTAGCAAGTGGATGCTAGGCCCATCACGACCCCGTGGTTGGGATTTCGGGTCATGACAAGTTGGTATCAGAGCATTAGGTTACCTAGGTCTCACGAGTCACGAGCAAGCTTAGTAGAGTCTTGAGGATCGGTACGGAGACGTCTGTACTTATCTTCTAGAGACTATAAGGCTTTAGGAAATATCACTTATTTCTTTCTCTATCATGCGACTTTATTCTATCGCTTAAGTTGAATCATCCTTCTCTTAATCTCTCGCAGATGGTAAGGACACATACAATATCCACAGTTGATCAGGAGCCAGAGCCCCAGGCTACAACCATTACCAGTGGTAGAGGCTGGGGTCTAGGTTGAGCCCGAGGCAGAGCTCAGCCTAGAGTACGCGCCGCAACACATGTTGCAGAGCCTCAGTTCGAGCAGGAGGAGGAGATCCCTGTTCCGGCCGAGCCTGTTGGACCAAGCTCAGGTTCCAGAGGGGTCCATTACTATCCTAGTACTTCAGGACGCCCTAGTCTACTTGGTTGGCCTTATGGAGAGTGTGGCCCAGGATGGTGTATTTTTTAGGATGCCCCAGTCTGCCTGGTTTGCCTTATGGAGAGTGTGGCCCAGGCTGATGTATTCTCTATGGCACCAACCATGTCTCAGGATGGGGGAGGAGTCCATACTCCCGCTACTCACACTCTAGAGCAGATGGCTCACCGGTATCAGACTCCGACA
The DNA here is from genome assembly GCA_000715115.1 of Nicotiana otophora. Classification (NCBI taxonomy): domain Eukaryota; kingdom Viridiplantae; phylum Streptophyta; class Magnoliopsida; order Solanales; family Solanaceae; genus Nicotiana; species Nicotiana otophora. The sequence goes on from AWOL01S0258145.1 coordinate 6,257, forward strand.
GTTCCGCCAGTTGGTGCAGTTCAGCATGTTCTTTCTACATAGTCCGCGGAGAGACCCACAATGTCGTCCGAGGGGTTGAAGAGGTTGGACAAGTTCACCAAGTTGTTTCTCATTCACTTTGGTGGTACACCTTCTGAGGATCCCCAGGATTTCTTGGACCATTGCCATGAGGTATTGCGCAACAAGGGTATAGTGGAGTCCAATGGAGTCGACCTTGTAGTGTTTTAAATGCATGGCTCCACCAAGAGGAGGTGACAAGAGTATGTTCGGGGCAAACCAACAGGTTCACCTCCTCTCACTTGGGCTCAATTCTCACAGCTATTCTTGGAGAAGTTCATCCCCTTCACCCAAAGAGAAGACCTTCGTAGTCAGTTTGATCGCCTATAATATGGTAACATGACCGTTACTAAGTATCAGACCAAATTCGTGGATTTATCCTGCCATGCAATTATTTTGATCCCTACTGAGAGGGAGAGGGTGGAGAGATTTATAGATGGCCTTACTTACGGCATCAGGCTACAAATGGCCAGAAAGACCGAAGATGACATTTCTTTCACTCGAGTTGTGGAGATCGCTAGGTGGACCGAGAGGATTCGTGGTCAGGGTAGAGAGGTGGTATCTGAGAAGTGGCCTCGTCATTTTGGTGGTTTCAGTGGTGCCTCATCTGAAAACAAGTACTCATTTAGTAGAGGCCATTCTATTAGGCTAGTTCAGTCAGCTCTTTAGGTATCACATGGTGCTTCGGGCAGTCGTGGTTCCTATGAGGTCTTGAATAGCTAGCCTACAGTGCACCTTCAGCTCCGATTAGTTCACCACCGATTCAGAGCTATCATAGTGGTTATTCAGACTGTCAGGGTCAGTCCCAGATTCAACAGCCACGTCAACATGCCACAACAGGGTACTCGTGAAGGTATGGGTCATATCCGGAGGTACTGGCCCAGACTTCAGAACAATATGCCACAACAGGGTACTCGTGCCATGATTGTGACATCGGTTGCTCCACTGCCCACACAACCAGGTAGAGGCAGGGGTCAGGCAACCCGGGGAGGTGGTGTCACACCCCAACCTCGGGAGGTATGACCAACACACGATGCCCGAAGGCCCATGTGAACTGAAGTCTATACTTAGGCCCCTTCGACATGAAATTTGGGCCAACATGGCCTCCAACGATTATGTCAAGACTTAAAATGGTAAAAATTGACAGTGGAAGAAATCTTAACATTATATTTATATATTCGATCATTGCCAACAAAGTCATAACCAACTTTCACATACATCCGAACACTGGTCTGCAAGCCTCTAAGAGTGTAAAAATATAATGCATACATACAACTTGGGACAGGGCCCCACCATACCCAAAATGACTGGAACACACACTTCAGTACTTATTGACTTCTGAACAGCTACTCCAGAACAGTGGAGTGAAACAACCAACCGCTGAAATGAGCACCCTACTAGGGAGGGACATCACTGAGACTATCTGTACCTATGGGTATGAATATAATTCCCAAATGAAAAGGGCGTCAGTATGAAATATGTACTGAGTATGTAAAGTTGATAATGTACATGTAAACCGAAAACATAACATAAGAGGTATGAGTATAAAACTTCAACCTGAATACCGAAGACAAGCCACCGGGGGTGTACCATACGAAAACCATGGATTGTATGTGTATGGAAGTGTTATAAAGACAAAGTGAAGCACTCATTGGGGCAGTGCGTTAAATATACATTATAGTATTATTCAGCCACTCTTTCGGGCATAGCATGTCATATCATACCCCAGCCTCAAGGAGCACTCGGTAAAGTCTCATGCTTTCATCACTTTGTACCCGCCCTCAGGGGTCTGGGTTGTGCCCCATCTCAAGGGAATTTGGCAATATCACGTTAACACTTTATTCCATACCCGTCCTAGTTGGGCTCGGGGATATCACATAGCACATTATTCATACCCGACCTCATCGGGATCGGTAATATTTAACTAACTCATCATTTCATACCCAGTCCATCGAAGACTCGGTTATAACGTTTAATACATCATTCTGTACCTTATCACATCGGTATCGAGGCTTGGTTAACTAAAATAAATACATAGATATGAAAGTATGATACAAAGTCAATTATAAAGGACATCAAAGTTGGAGTTAGAGTGAACAACGTTTCGCAGCCTTATGATATTATCCGAAAACATCTTAAAATGGGAAAGACATGCCACCAGGGAAGAACATACATAAATATAAGTAGCGTCTCAAGAAGGATTTGGACCAATTTAGGTTTACCCCATAAGGGAAAAATAGGAGGATACATTCGTGTCAAACCATGCCAAGAAAGAATATCGCCTTACATACATTGTTTGAAGAATTAGCTAACCTTTTTGAGTGCTTATACTTTTGTGGTGATTAACTCCGCCTTCAATGAATATCCAAGGATCAGTATAACAAGATAACATATATCACTGTGATTATCTCAAGCTTCATCACGCTAAAGTCTACTAGGTTCACCTCTAATTTAGCCTTAGACCGCTTAGGAATTCTCAAGGAAATTTGAGAGTATTTTCATTGAACTGAAGTGGGTGATTTCTTCCAGAATAAAAGAGAAGAGAGTTGCACTACTTTTTATACTCAATCTAGGAAATTCCACCGCCTCCACATGCAAAACGGGTCGCCTCGCCCCGGTTGCAGCATCTGGTGGGACAACTAGCGTTAGTCTAATGAAGACGCATAATCCCTTTGTTCCCGTATGTGTCGCCGACCAAGATAGAAACCAATCTTACCAATCCTTTTCTTTATGTTTGAGGAAAAGTGTGGGGCGTAGCATCATCCCCCCCTGCGGGACATTTGTCCTCGAATGTTAAATTGTAGTTACTCACTGCAAACTTCCTCAGTCATTTTGAGTTATGCCGACCATAGTAGTCCCATCGTTGCCTCACAGAGTATGGAATAAATGGGGGCACCTGGATTTCCCGTCTTCTTCAGCTTTCTAGGTTATTTATTCTATAAGTACTTTAACGGAAGCTACCTCTTTGGTTCATATCTTACGAACTTGATGATCTAGGATAGCTACCAGAATTTCTTCGTAAGATAGGTCCTCGGTGAGTTGAATATCTTCAATAGGGGTAATATAGGATGGATCACTCAAGTACTTTCGAAGCATAGACACATAGAATACCGGATGCACTACTTCTAATTCCGGGGATAACCAAAGCTTATAAGCCACTTGACCAACTTTCTGCATAATTCGATATGGTCCGGTATACCGGAGGCTGAGTTTACCTTTCTTACCGAACCTCATCATGCCTTTCATAGGCGACACCTTCAAGAATACCCAGTCTCCCACATCGAACTCCAAATCTCGTCGTCGGTTATCCGAGTAAGATTTATGCCTACTTTGAGCGGTCAATAATTGACCTCTAATCATCTTGAACGTTTTTACAGCCTGTGGAACCAACTCAGGACCCAATAGGTTTGTTTCACTAACTTCAAACTAGCTGATAGGAGATCTGCACTTTCGTCCGTATAGGGCCTTATACGACGCCATTCGAATGCTAGCATGGTAGCTATTATTGTAAGCAAATTTGATGAGTGGTAGATGATCCTCCCAATTTTTGTTGAAGTCCAAAACACTAGTTCATAACATGTCCTCGAGCATTTGAATGGTGCGTTCGACCTGGGCATCTGTTTGTGGGTGAAAAGCTGTGCTAAGGTTGATCCTCGCACCCAACCCTTTTTGAAATGATATCCAAAAATTAGCTATAGATTGGGCACCTCTTTCAGATATTATAGAAATCGGAACCCCCTGAAGTCGTACTATTTCCTTAATATATAACTTATCGTAATCTTCAATTGTTAAA
>AWOL01S0258201.1:0-12560 GCA_000715115.1 Nicotiana otophora
GGCAAGTTGTGTGAGTGTGTGATTTTCCTAATGGTATGATTTCTACCAGTGCACATGGAAATTTAATGGCATATATATAGCAGATTGGACAACAAGTAGACCATACGAACCCTATAGGCATGTTTTCTACCCTTTCATGCAAACTATTAGAGTATACCCACTTCCCCGATTTCACTAACACCCCCAATTGTTTATTACAAAATTATTACACACTTAATGATGAATGTCATTACAACATATTATACAAGAAATAGGAGTAGGCCTATAGCAAGACCAGAAGGAGATACCCAGTATTGTTTGGGCCTTTAACAAATGCTTTCTCCACAAATAGCATGCCAGATCCCAACATGGGGCTATATTCATCAGCACAACCCAGAAACCATAGAGGAACTCAAACCAAACCAAACAGCCACAGATTGATCATATGACCCAAACATTGAATCACAGATAAACCACTTAAATAACCCAATTTGCATATTCAGCAGATAGACTAAGGAAAGAACTGAGTGTCAGAGACAGCTGAGGTCTCAGTAGTAAAGAGGGTGGCCAAAGAACCCCAAGTCCTAGTGTGTCAGAGTTCACAAGGGTCTCAAATAGACCTTGAGCAGTGCTCTCACTAGGGATGTCAATAGAGAAAGTCTTAGTGGCCTTGGCTTTCAGCTGGCCAAGAGTGACAGATTCAGAATAGTGTAGGTAACAAATGAGAGTGAGAGAACAATAGTTAAGGGACAGAATTTGAAGAGATGCACTTGTATTTTAGAAAGCAGACATAGCAAAGCTGTCTAAAACACAGAACATGCTAGTTGAGAAGGTCAACAAGACTTAGAGGCAGATGGCTATTACATGTTCAACACTTAGCAAGAGATAACACATTGGTAGAAAGCACATTGAGAGTTAGAGGAGCAGCAATTTTCCTGAGATCACAAGGTCAACATACAAAGGTGCATAATACCAAACAGGTCTAGGTAGGGCATTAACTTAAAGGGTTAAAGCCTAAAGGTCCAAATCATGTTGAATATCCTCCACAACACCAGAAAGCAGACACGTCAATTTATCACTAAGACAAACAATCTCAAATATTGTAAGAAAATACAGATTAAGATAGCCACTCTAAAGTCTCAAATAATCATTAAAGGGGTATGGATTTAAGTAAGTCAAAGACATGCTGACTGACATAATAGAAGGGGAGAAAGTCACAGATTATAACACATTGCATTTGTGAGGCAGTCATTGCAGGAATTCAAAGTAGAGTAGGAAAGCAAACTCATGTCAAACAGTAATGTAGACATTCAAGTAATAATACATTAGGCTAAATGAACTTAAGAGAGTCTAAATTATTCAGGTGAAGCATATTCAAATAACACATCTCATAAACTGGAGATTTTAAGTAAAAGGCCAAATGCTAAAAAATTCAGATCAGAATACGAGTGCATTGCTAGTAAAGTTACACATAGAGATGGTCTATGAGCATATTTAGGTAATGAAATTCAGAGGGGTGAATATGCAGGACATGAACACAGAAGAATGAAACCGTAAAGCCAAAAGACTTACCAGTTATCAGTTGAATAAAAAAATAACAAGAAAGAACAAATCCCACAGTGCTTTGAATGTCAACAGAGATCAAGAACCCAGATTCTCAGTGCGTCAGAGTTCCCAAGGGCTTAAAATGAACCCCGGGCAGTGCTCGCACCAAGAAAAATTAAAAATCGAATCCCAGTGGCCTTGACTTTCAGCCGGCCAAGAATTAGAGTGTAGAACAAGATAATAAGAGAACAATAGAGTAATTACTTTGATATTTAGTGACTCCGGGTGAAAAGTCTATCTCAAAGGGTAAATGGGAGGGGTTTATATAGTAGTAGGAATCAAGCAAACAAACAAGGAAAACAATCAATCAAACATAAATATGGAAAGAAAGTACCATATGCTATCAGTAATGGAACGGGTAAAAGGAAAAGTATAAAATTTCGAACCCTAATTCGACAGAAATCAAGGAATCGACCAAAGATTTTGGTGAATCGACTTCATATCGTCTTGCCATGAATGTATATAGACGGAATAATGATAAGAATCAAAGGTCCAAACCACTTTGGTTCTATCTCAGGAGCTCTTGCTTTCCAAACTTAGGCAAGAAGTAACACCACAAACGGACGACCAGTACCAAAAGGCTTCAAACATGGTAAGAAAATAATGGTTGAATCCCATTATCAGTGGGATTAGGAGAGGGAATTAAGAGGAGACGGATAGGGTTCTTCAGAAGAGAGAAGGGGAGGTTAAGAGCATTTAGTGGCAGTGGATTAGAGGGAAATGGGTTAGGGTTTCAGGTCTGGGGTAATTAAAAAGCGTGGGGTGATTGTAGACCTTTGATCTTGAAAGATCAACGATCGAGATTAAGGGATAAACGGGGCGGGTCATTTGAAACGGGTATTGACCGGGTTAATTACAGGGTTCGTTTGGATTGGGCCAGAGATTTGGGGCTTGTTTGGTCCGAAAATTAGCTCAACATTTGGGCCAGCCTTTAAATAAGAAATTAAAGAAAGAATATTTTAATAAAATAGTTAAATAAATTATAAAAATATTGTTTATGCAAATTGATACCTTAAAACAATAGTATAAGATTATAAAAATGTAATATATTATTTTGACCCTGAATAAAATGACAAATGCAATACAATTGTAAAATATAGACTATTATTGCGAGATTGTGCAAATAGCTTGAAAATACTAATGTAATTATAAAAAGAAATAGAATAAAATACCTGAAACAAATATTATAGATGAAAAATAAGGATTTAGGTAATTGAGTTATCACAAAATAATTTGAAGAAATAATTAATAATTATTCAAGCATTTTAAATATAAAGAATCAATTTAAAAGCTCTAAAGATTATGAACAATTATAGAAGATGCGTGCATAAATCTTGTAAATTAAATAATGATACAAGTTAATGTGTTGAAAGTATATACGCTTATTTGCAAAAATATGAGGGCAAAATTGGGTATCAACAAAGATGTAATCACATGATATACTCCATCACTAAGATACTCACAACAGTAACTGCTGACCACCACGGCTGCCCAAAAACAAATTCGGTACCAGTAGTAAACTTCATATCAATTAAAACCTCATTCAAAAGCTTCATACACTGTCGATGATGAAAGAAGCACGCAAAATCTCTTAACCACTCATCTGATCATTAAGCCAAGAAGCTCGCTCGTCCGACCAAGGCCATTGCCCAAATCCTTAGCAGATATACAGTATCATTCTTCCAAACATTCCTTATCCCAATATGATAGTGCAAATCTTAGGTCTAGAGACCTCATCCCAACCAATACAAGCGGCCCAACCTACAAGTCTCACCAAAACCATATGGAGCCCCACACAACGCGGTTTCATACACCAAACGAGTAATAATTCAGATATGCATAAAAAATATAAGGAAGGCAAGGTACGAGGACTATCTAACAAGTACAACATATATAACAGGAAAAGTATAGTTTCATTAACTCATCCCACAGAGGGAAAACAAAACACCAAATAAACACAAGGAAAGGGTATCCCACATAACATCCGTTGCGACGTGCAGCCCAATCCCAAATATATTAATCCACATAGGGATACCCATCGAGCCAAAGTGCTCGGCCTCACTGATTACATGTGCGTCAACATCAAGCACGATAGAGTGCACAAATATAACTGTGGGAAGATAATTAGTCACAAACAATGCTGAGAAAGACAAGCACAACTATGGTGCAATAAGCAATTCAACATCATTGGGCCATCTCGCCCATAACGCTACAAGTCCTAAACAAAATTACAATATGCGTGCGAAAAATCATGTACCCTCACAACCTTTCATATCATAAGAGAGAAACACATAACATAGACCAAGATGCGAATAACATTCATTCCGCCCGTTGATATACCTGTGGCAACAACTGTGCAGGAGAAGGGAAATCCAATCTGATACAGAATACACATTCTCATTAGGCTCACAAATAATCCCTAAACCAAATTCCGATCATTCCCAAAATAGGTAATTAACCTTCCAATATCCATAGCAACATTTTCATAACACCTACCATCAGTCATCCAATCCCCAACATTTTTTCACAATTCGCAGTGACCTAAAGCAATTCTCGAATATCGGTACTTGACCTTACCTCAAAATTACAACACACGGACAAGCAATTATCCTTCAAAAAAAGGATGGCCTTAAAGCATACATTAATTATTCAGCCATCCCATCAACTAAAAAGGGCTAACTAACAAAGAAATTGGCCTTAAAGCATACATTAATCTTCACAATTGCTTGTCCGTGTGTTGTAATTTTTAAATATGTAAACTTACTTTCTAATTCCGGCACTTAACAGATAGCACTCCTTAGTTAACGTATAGGTTTGTATAGACTATAATAGTAATAAACAAATGACTTGAAGACACTAAAGTAAGTATATAAAAGAATATGAATGAGAGGGAAACGAAAGTAAGTTTACATGCTTAAAAATTAGACGTACTTAAGTGAAACTTAATATCTACCCCATCAGCCACCATATTTTAGAGATCTTCTTTTTTTAATTTCAAATTAATCAATCTCGTTAATCTTAATCAATGTTTTATTATTATCACATAAGAGATTTTTTCTTATTATAATACAAGATTTTTTAATAAAGATGATTAATAGATTAATTATCTAAAATTCTCTGGCTTATATAATCATTATCAATTTTATAACCATAACCAAGCAAGACTTAAGTGATTTTCCATTTGAAAGAGAATCACCTTTTGGTCTTCCTAATTTCGACTTCTATATAGTAGTAGAGAATATAAGTAACCTATTATTATTATTATTATTATTATTATTATTAGTAGTAAAAAAATGAGTGTGAGCAAACGTTCAGTGAACCTTAAAGTAACCGGAAGATATCCGTATTCTGTCACTTCGCAATGGGTTGCTTGTTATGCTGAGTTTAACATCGAGGACAATGAAACTCTGAAAGATTTTTTGAGGACTCCGGATGAATACCGAGAATTTCTTATGATAAAAATGTTGGAAATGTACGTCACGGTTGAAGACATTTGCAATAATGAGGTTGCGCTAAGAAGGGATATCCCTCAGTCATCAGGTGGTTATCTTGGAGCAGTTTTAGCCGAACAGATTTTGGCTGAAAGAGTTTGGCCTGATCTAAACTTAGCTCCACGGGTGAATGAGAAGCGAGAAAATAATTTATCTCCTAGTTTACATAATCCAAAAGACGAGTGGTAAATTTTAATTTTTCTTTGTGTTACGATGTTTACTTTTACTGTATTGAATTTGTATTAACACTCATATATTCCACAGGGAGTACCGGCCAGATATGAATTTTATAAGTTATGTATCAACGCCCAGTTGGAATATGCCTAGTTCGTGTGTTGGATCATGGTGGTCCATCCGGGAGTCATCACCAACACGATAATATTCATCATGGGATGTCAACACATTACGATTTTTAAGTGAAGTGATATAACTATATGTAAAGTATTTATCAACTTGAGTAACTCATTATTTTGTTGGTTGTGCAGTGAAAACGACCATCCTGAAGGTTATGTCCTTACTCAATTGCCCGAAGACGACATATTTAATCGGAATCTAGCAGATACACAGAGTCAGGAAGAGAATAGTGACTATGACAACAATGCCGATGAGTCTGGAGATGACACACCCTTCCCTGATGAGGGTGATAATGAGGAGGAAGAGAATGCTGGACCTGATTTGACGAGGGAGCATGTTTCACCCCTCATTAGACCAAGAGTATACGAGTCCCACGTGCCGTTTTATTCAAGGGAGATTCTCTACCTTAATCATTTGCCAAGTATGCCGGATGTGGATGCCCTCACAAGGGATATTGATGAAATTTGGACAGCAATGTGGGATGAATCTAGAGCAACGGTGATGTCAAAGGGCATGCTTTTTCCCGATAAAATGCGCCTAATCAGGGTGGTACTAATGTACAGTGTAAAAGAGTGTCATGAGATCACGGTACGCGAGTCATATCCAGATATATACAAGGTAGTCTGTCGTAGATGGTTTATGGGTTATAATTAGATGTTGCGTGCGAGGAAGAAGAAAATAAATATGTGGGTTGTGGGTAAATATATTGGCACCCACAATTGTGAAATGGACACATTCAGTGAGAATCATTTTAACATGAATGCTGACTTGATTTCTCTTGTCTTGATTCCACACATTGAAGAATCCATGAGGTACAAGATCAAAAAGTATATAACATCCGTCCACCAGAAATATGGGTGCACCATTACCAAAAGAAAGGCATTTCTCGGGCGCAAACGTGCGTTTGAAACTATTTATGGTAACTGGGATAAGTATTTTGAATCTCTACCCAGGTACATGGCTGCATTGCAACATTTTAACCCCGGAATTGTTGTTGAATGGAAGCTTGAGCAGAGTCCATAAGGTACAAGATCAAAGAGTGTATAACATCCGTCCACCAGGAATATGGGTGCACCATTACCAAAAGAAAGGCATTTCTCGGGCGCAAACGTACGTTTGAAATTTTTTATAGTAACTAGGATAAGTCTTTTGCATCTCTACCCAGGTACATGGCTGCATTGCAACATTTTAACCCCGGAATTGTTGTTGAATGGAAGCTTGAGCAGAGTCCATAAGGTACAAGATCAAAGAGTGTATAACATCCGTCCACCAGGAATATGGGTGCACCATTACCAAAAGAAAGGCATTTCTCGGGCGCAAACGTACGTTTGAAATTTTTTATAGTAACTAGGATAAGTCTTTTGCATCTCTACCCAGGTACATGGCTGCATTGCAACATTTTAACCCCGGAATTGTTGTTGAATGGAAGCTTGAGCAGAGTCCATAAGGTACAAGATCAAAGAGTGTATAACATCCGTCCACCAGGAATATGGGTGCACCATTACCAAAAGAAAGGCATTTCTCGGGCGCAAACGTACGTTTGAAATTTTTTATAGTAACTAGGATAAGTCTTTTGCATCTCTACCCAGGTACATGGATGCATTACAACACTTTAACCCCGGAACTGTTGTTGAATGGAAGCTTGAGCATAGTCCGGGAATACCAGAACATATATTCAAATATGTGTTCTGGGCATTTAAACCAGCAATTGATGGTTTTCTGCATTGCCGGCCGGTAATATCCATAGACGATACTCATGTCTATGAAAAGTATAATATTAAGCTGTTGATCGTCGTTGCAGTAGATGCTAATGGAAGTATATTTCCCTTAGCTTTTTCTATTTGTGCCAATGAAAGCCAAGAGACGTGGACACTATTTTTGAACCACTTGAAAGAGCACGTTATCAAACATCGTTTAGGTATTTGTCTAATATCTTATTGGCATGGTGGTATTTTAAGTTTTGTACAGAATTTGCATGCATGGCAGGAACCGTATGCCTACCACCGTTACTGTGTGAGGCACATGAAGGCCAATCTACATAAGGCATATCCCAACAAGGATTTGCATGATTTAATGTGGATGGCTGCAACAGATCACCAAGAGTGTAAATTTAGGAGGCGCATGGAATCTATCAGGCAGGAAGACGAGGGAGCCTATCGTTGGTTGATGCGACATGAGCTTGACAAGTGGATTTTGCATACGGATGATGTCAGAAGATGGGGAATTCTGACTACAAATATGTCAGAGTCTTTCAACAAGTTATTGAAGTCTGCACGAGGATTACCTGTCACTGCCATAGTACGGATGTTATTCAAGCAGATGGGGGAGAGGTTTGTTGAAAGGGCTAGAGGTACATCGTTATTAATGGAAAGGGGTGTTGAATTTATGCCAATACTAATGAAAATATTTGATAAATACAGGAAGCGAGCATATTGGCATTCATTTTTGCAGTATTGCAACGACCGAAATATTTTTGAAGTTCGCACCGCTATCCATCACAACCGGGGGAATAATACACATACCATAAATGGAGCCAGAAGGTTATGCTCTTGTGGGAAATGGTTCATCTACCACATGCCGTGCTAACATGCCATCAAGTGCTTTCAACATATAGGTTTAGGGGCAACCAACTACGTTGATAAAGAATATAGTATTGTTGCATACTTAAACACCTATAGTGGGTAGTTGCAGCCAGTGGGTGCTGAGCATTATTGACTGCCAGAACCATTTAAATGGTGTGTAACAAGGACTATGTACGTCAATGACAGGTGCAAAAAAGATACCGTTTATGAGCGCAATTGTTGCATATGCTTGCAAATAGGACATGATAGTCGTAAATGTCATTCAGTTGGTTTGGGTGGCGGTGGTAATCCAGCTCCTGGTGGAAGTTCATCTAATGTATCCAATTATCAAGGATACACGTAGTATTTTGTTTCTGTAATGTGGTTGTAATAAGTGTATGTACTTGTTTATCTTGCAGAATGTATGAAATAAAATTATATTTCCATTGCTGTTAAATCTTATTGATATTTAACATTAATACTCCAGTACAATAATCTAACATAAACCCATTTTTTTATTAAAAATAATTGTCTTATCGACCTGAAAAAGTTGCTCGCCTGCAAAAGTTATCTTTTGAAAAAGATGTATTGTACCCGAAAGAATCTTTAACACGCGAAGCATAGCGTGGTGAAATACTACGTTATGTGTGTTGTCTTGTCGACCTGAAAAGCTGCTCGCCTGCAAAAGCTATCTTCTAGAAAAGTTATTTTGTACCCGAAAGAATCTTTAACGCGCGAAGCATAGCGCGGTGAAATACTACATTATGTGGGTTATCTTGCCTATAAATAACTAAAGCATTTTAGTTATTATCTGCGCCGAACAAAAATAAATAGCAAAACTTTCTATAAATTTTTATTTTTCTTGCATTAACAAATGCCTGGACGCAATGACCAACCAATGTATTATTGTGGCAAACGTGCGATTTTGAAGGCATGTTGGTTCGATGGTAATGTTGGGCGCAAATACTGGATGTGTCAACAATTGTTTGGACGCAATGACAAAAATCATTGTATGTTTGAGGAATGGTATGATGAACCCATTAACCAAGAATAGTATAAATCATGTTTGTAATATATTTGGAATATGAACGGTGAATACCAACGCCAGATCTCTGAAATATAACAAGAAATTGCAGCAGTGCAGGAAAAACTAAAAGAGGTGGAAGAAGAAAAAACTAAAACGGAAGAGAAATATAAGTGGTTGGCGCAGAGAATAATAGGCGGTAGTGACTAAACAAATACATGGATGTGTTGAGTGTAGTATTTTATCTTTATGTTTTTCGTGTCATGTATTTTCATTAGTTGTACTGAATTTAAATTATGTTAAGTTGATATGCTTGTGTTTGTGTTGTAGTATTAAAATAACGAAGAACCGGAGAAATAAAAATATAATGCGAATATAATGTAAATAACAAATATTGTTGTTATTATTTACTGAATGTCATATGTACATAAAATATAAAAAGAATCAATGTGTCCCACATCATGTATACTTTAATGCAACTATTGGCATGAGGTGCATCTCATCCCACCCGGCTACGCTATCAGGATCATCTTCATCACGTCGCTTCTTTATCGGAGGATGTGCTGCAGCATGATCATCAGTAGGGCTGGCTGGCTCGGTAGAAAGGGCCACCGGTCCATCAGTAATCTACAAAATAATAAGATATTTTAGTATATGAAATATATATTAGTAATGTACGTGTTAAGTCACAAAAATTTAAATTGTCTTACCATGGTTTCATCGGGCTCCTGAATATAATCATTCATCGCAGCCAGTTCAGTATTCGCGCAAAGAGGCCTCCGTGACAGCCGAGGATGAAGCCTTAATAAAACAAATATAAATATATTTATGGCTAATCAATGAGATAAAAAAAATTAAATTTAATAGTAATACAAACATACCTGCGCCTATGAAAGATCCTCAGCATCCTTCGATGATGAGCCATAACTCAGTCGGTGCCCACTATCCACATCTCGTGTCGGCCGATCATCAGCAACGGTCGATGGTCCTGGAAGATCAGGAAAATTCTGATTCCAATCCTCTCGCATAATGGTCGTGCCTGCGATCAACAATGGAGCTGACGGGGTCACCTGCAAAGTCCCTGGAGTGAGCTAAAGCTATACCTGTTAATCGGGTCAGGCTGACCTATTTACAACCCGGTTCAGTCCGGTACTGTAGTGTGGGGGCAGGCTGAGACGGGTTGGGCGGGGAGCGGGTTCTAAATGAACAGTTTTTTGATACTGGTGCACCGGAACCCGCTAAGCCTGTTAACCCGTTAACGGATTTTTAATGGGCTACAGCCCGGTTTAGCCCATTTTTTAACGGGGGGTTTTTTTTAATTGTTTTTGGACCGTTGCCAACGATAAAATTCAAATATTACAAATTATTCTACTATTACAAATGGTTTAGTTCATATTGCTGAAATTTCTCTTTTACTACATAATTTGAAGAAGAAAGAAAGATATACTTCTGTTGTTGAATCTATGCTAGATAAGTTTAAAAACTATTTCTACCCAATTCCCCCTATTTACCTAATTGGTGCTATTTTAAACCCTTCTATCAAAATGGCCACTTGTCGTCAATTAATAACTGCTTTAAATTCTTATATGGATAATGGACCAACTGAAACTCCTCATATTGACACTTGTATTTCTTATCTACACAAATATTTAGAAATATTATATAATTATTATGCTAACATTGTTGATTCTTCTTCTGCTGTAGATGCAAATATTCCTTCAAGTTCAGTTTCAACATCTGGGACCAGTGCTTTGGATGATAATGATGGTGTTGAAGATTACTTGATTTGGTCTACACTAGGGGAGCATCAACAAACCAGTAGCAAGAATATTGATGAGCCTCGTACTCCTGTCCATATCCTCGCCTATCAACCCACCCCCTAGCTAAAGAGAGAAACGGAGGTGGTGCATCCGGAGATAAGGGTGATAGAGGTGGCTGCAACTGAAGGAACCGCTCCCAGTCCCAAACCTAATATATAACACGGACGTAAAATTTAAGGTATATTTTTACTAGGTATGTTATAATGAAGAGAGTATTCGACTATGTTTTCACCCGCAGCAGCGGCAAAAATCCCGCAACGTCTCGTTGGGTGCCCATGCTCGCCTGGCACATCTTCCTATACAAGTAACAGAGAATAGCAGCACCCCATCTGTAATGATGTAAATCATCTAGCCGCTCAAGATGATGAAGAAATCTCAAGTTAACTAGGTTCCCCGAAGTGTTCGAGAACAAAACCCCTCGAAACATAAGCAACAACAGCAACCTCGTGTACCGGTGAATATAAAGCTCTGATGTATCATCTGTGATGTCAGCGTGCATCGTCTCCAAATGCTGCCGGACGGGCATCAACTGCAGACGACTGGCCATAATCAATACAGTCTCATCCGGTGGCTGGAAACCGGTGAGTCGTTGCAGCATCTCCAGGTACTGCAAACCCGTATACTCTTTAATGGTATTCGACAAAGCAACAGGGTGTCCATCAACGGGCAGCCCAAACAGGACCTCCACCTCCTGAGGCGTGATAGTGGCCTCGCCAATGGACAAATGGAATGTGTGCGTCTCCAGTCACCACCGCTCTATTAGGGCCGTGATCAACGACCAATCCAGCTGCAGCCGGCCGATCTCCACAATCCTACAAAAATCCGTATCCTGGAGGCGTCTGACTACACGGGGATGGAGAGGGTGGGCCGTAAGAAAGTCCCACATATCGTCTACTCTCCTGGCGCGGAACGTCTGGTCTAGTAACTGTCCCTCCCATATGTAGGACGACTTATGCTCGCCCTGTAGCAACAGTAGCTCTAGCATGGCAGGTCCAGGATGCAAAGGCAGAACCTCCATGTCGGCTATTGTAAATTGAACAATATTAATTACATTATTTTACTTTAATATTGTAGTTTTATTATTTTATATATTAGTTTTATTATTATATATTTTTATTTATGACTTACTTATTTTTTACTATAATAAAATTATATAATTAATTTTTATAATTATACAAGATTTAATTATTAAATATTCACATATGAGTTTGGGGATCGATATTTGAGGCCCAGTAGCACCAAGGTATCCTGAATTCTTGTGTTCATGAAGATAAAATATTTTTGATTTATCACTCAATAGGTCTGTTATTTTAAATGTTAGTTTATTATTTATATGTTAGTTTAATATTTTATATGTTGGTTTTATTAATTTATATGTTAGTTTTATTATTTTATATGTTAGTTTTATTATTATATATTTTGTTTTTGACTCACTTAGTTTTTACTATAATAAAATTATATAATTAATTTTCATAATTATATAAAATTTAATTATTAAATATTCACATATGGGCTCCGGCTAGATATTTGAGGCCTAGTAACACCAAGGTATCCTGAATTCTTGTGTTCATTGTGAGAAAGTTTTTCCGATTTATCACTCAAAAGGTTTGTTATTTTAAATGTTAATTTTATAATTTATATATTAGTTTATTATTTATATGTTAGTTTAATACTGTACATGTTAGTTTTATTATTTTACATGTTAGTTTTATTATGTTATATGTTT
>AWOL01S0258213.1:10981-21062 GCA_000715115.1 Nicotiana otophora
AAGGAATAACGATCATATATGTGTATTAAATGCTTCGTGCCCTGTAGCATTTAATAAAGAATATTTTGCAGCATTAAGGGTGACGGTCCGTTACAAGGAATTTGGCATTTATATCTACCATTATATCTTCATTAATGGCCCTCATAATTAATATTAAAGGAGTGCACGATCCTAGGACTTCCTTCCCTAGACACGGCTATAAATTGAGAGCCCAGTTATCATTGTAAAGGACACGAATTCTCTGGCTAACTTACACTACATTATATACATAATTTTAACACAATTTTACTTTCTCGCTTTTTGATCTCAACATTATTGTGCCGGGAAACCTTGTTCCCGGATTCATCAACTCTACTATTCCATCTATATTTTAGTGCTAAGTATTTTATATATCTTCAGTTATTTCTTTATTTTTAAATAAAATTAATTAACTTGTCTAGAAATAATGAACAAATTCAACTGTACCATTTTACGGGTAAGTATTACTCAAGAACTATGACATTAATATCCTATATCATCAGGGAAAGGCTAATGTTGTGGCGGATGCTCTTAGCCGAAATTCATGGGTATTTTGGCTCACTTGAGGGCATATCAAAAGTTGTTGGCCAAGGAAGTTTACCGACTTTCTAGTTTGGGAGTTCGTCTTGCAGACTCTAGTGAAGAAGGTGTGGTTGTGCAAAATAGGGATGAATCATCACGTGTTGCGGAAGTCAAGAAGAAGCAATACGACGATCCATTGTTAGTACAATTGAAGGAGTAGATTCATAAGCATAAGACTATGACTTTGTATCTTTGTATGGATGATGGTACACTACGGTACCAAAGGCGATTATGTGTTCCAAACGTGAATGGTCTTCGAAAATGAATCAAGACCGAGGCTCACTATTCCAAGTATTCCGTGCACCCGGGCTCTATAATGATATAGCATGATCTTAAGGAAGTATATTGGTGGAATGATATGAATAGGAATGTAGCGGACTTTGTGGAAAGATGTCCAAACTGTCAACAAGTAAAGGTCGAACATCAAAGGCCAGTGGGTTGTCACAAAACATAGAAATTCAGATATAGAAAGTGGAGATTATCAATATGGGCCTTTTGGTCGGACTACCTCGCACGCCTTGCAAATTCGACTCGATTTGGGTGATTGTGTACCGACTCACGAAATCAACAACACTTCTTACCTGTTAAGGCTACCGACCAATCGGAACATCATGCTCAGTTGTACATCAAGGAAATTGTCAGGTTGCATGGCACTCAAGTTTCTATTATCTACGATCGAGGGGCACAGTTCACAACTAACTTTTGGAGGAAATTTTAGCACGGTTTGGGTACTCAGTTGAATCTAAATACAACCTTCCATCCACAGACCAACGGCCAGGCTGAGCGGACCATTCAGACACTTGATGATATGTTGCGCGCTTATATTCTTGACTTCAAGAGTAGTTGAGATGTTTATTTACCACTCATAAAATTTGCCTACAACAACAGTTACCATGCTAGCATTCAAATGGCATCGTTCGAGGCTTTATATGGTAGAATATGTAGATCTCACATTGGATGGTTTGAGATTGGGGAAGCAAAGTTGATAGGACCATACCTCGTGCATCAGGCTATCGATAAGGTTAAGATCATTAAGGAACGGTTGAAAACTGCTCAGAGCCGCTAGAAGTCCTATTCGGATGTGCGTTGAAGGATTTGGAGTTCAAGGAGGATGATTGGGTATTCTTGAAGGTTTCCCCCATGAAGGGTATAATGCGGTTTGGGAAGAAAAGGAAATTGATTCTGAGGTATGTCGGACCGTACAGAATCATTCGAAGGATTGGTTAGGTGGATTACAGGCTTGAACTACCTCCAAAGATGTCTTTAGTACACCTGGTGTTTCATGTATCCATATTGAAGAAGGTGGTTGGAGATCCGTCACTTATTGTTTCGGTTGAGACTATTGAGGATAATGATGAATTGACTTATGAAGAGATTATAGTTTCCATTCTTGATAGACAAGTCTGAAAGCTGAGAAACAAAGAGATTACCTCTGTGAAAGTGTTATGGCAAAGCGAACGGGTCGAAGAGGCCACGTGGGAAGCCAAGGAAGAGAAGAAGAAAAAGTATCCTCATTTGTGTGAATAGCTATGTTGTATTGTCCATGAAAAATGTTAAAAGCTAACTTTATACAAATTATGTTTCCCCTGTACAGCTTATGTTAAGGATACTCCTTTTTGATTATGTAATGTTTATTGCGTTGTGGCCGATGTTTTTTCCATGTTGTTTTACATCGTTATGTTATGGTTATGTTGTTAGGACTGGTTATGGGATTCTCCGGTAGGTGCATAGGCCTAATTACAAGGGAGACTCTGGCGAAGCTTTTGGAAATTTAGGGAGTTAGCCAAAATTTGAAATTGTTGGTGTGTTAAGTAATGGTTGAGTCCTATTGGATGGTAATAGCATATTTTGACCCTCATTCGAGGACGAATGATCCTAAGCGGGGAAGGATGTAAAGACCTGTAAAATTTTACCTAGAACTCGGGGTTTCGTGGTGCCGATATAGGCTAATGTATTTGAGTTGAACAGTGCGTTGGCGAGTTGATGAAAAATTATTGCAGAACATGGCATTTCTGCGGTCCATTATGCGACCGTACAACTACTCCATAGACCGCAGATCCTCCGAGGAGTGAAGCAGATAAATGGTCAAATTTTGAAGGTCATTTTGCGGTAAAATATGCGACCGCAAATCATTTTGCGGGCCGAATTTCTTTCGCAGAGTTAGAACAAAGAATTTCTTTGGGTGATTCTGTGGTCCATTATGCGGCCGCATAACTAGTATGGGGGGCGCAGACTGGACAAGGCTAGACCAGTTTTGGGGACAGTAAAATGGACCGTGAACTTGATTTGCGGTGCACTCTAGGACCGCAGAGTTAAGTTCAGAGGGTTTATTTTCTAATTTTATAACCCGATCCCATTTTGATTAAAAACCACTGAGGCTCGTTTAGAAGGCAAAATTTGGTGTTTAGAGAGAAGGGAATAGAGCTAGAGTGAGGAGCAAGGGCATCCAACACCTCCATACATCAAATCCTTGCCCAAACCTTGAAGCTCAACAAGGAAAAAATTGCAAATTGTCTACTAAAGAGGTATGGTTCTAGCCCTAGCCTTCAATTTCGAATTTTTTGTGGAGGATAGGTAATGGGGGAAATGGTTCTTGAGAATAAGAGTTGGTTAATGATGCATGCATGTGCTAAAAGACCCTTGTGATCAAAATTGTACACCTAGTGCTCGATTAAATGCCTATATGGGCTAAAGCCATAAACCTCTCCATAATTAGATTGAAGTCGCTAGGAGTTTCAAAACGTTGTAGTGATTTAAAGAAAGCTCAAGTGAGGTATGTTGGCTAAACTTCTCTTTTAGAATAGAATCCCATGATTCTTGTGTAAGTCACAAGTGTGATTGGCCTATGATTCTGGTTGCTCACATCCCGAGTTATTCCTAATAAATTCGATTATTCCAATTAAGCATTGTGATAGAAATTATATGTTCAAAATGTGTTTCAGTTGCTCCTATCACATCATGATCCTCCAGGAATGTGTTCAAGTATGGTTTGTCTATTGAAATGTTATGACTTCAATTCATGATTCAAATAAAAGTTATTATGCCAAATTGTGAAAGAAAACTCAATGTGCTTAAGACTCATGATTGTTCATATACATGTTTAATGCCTTTGTCCAAAATACTTTTATTGTTGAAATTTATGATGATTCTTGAAAGTGTAGGAAGTAAACATGAGATATAACGTGCAATCGCCATGCCAAGAATGAAAACTACACTTGTGGAAAATAGCGCCAATGAAATGAAAAGAAGTGTAAAAGTATGTAATGTGTTGTAACTCATTTTCATAATAAATATTTTGGGATATCGCTTAGTTGCCTAGGGAGGGTAGGTTAAATAACCTAACCCCGATACTATACGTGCCGGTGTAGGAGTGATTGAGGGGTAAATCCCCATATTGATGTGTTGAGATTATTCCCCTTAAATGGGATGAGATTGGTGTGTTGAGATTATTCCCCTTATTTGGGATAAGGTGATTGCTAGCTGAAAGTGATATCGATCCACATGCCATGTGGTGAGATGTCTTAGCCGATCGGATGAGATCGGACACCGTATCGCGCACATGGTGGTGTTGTGATTGGCTATCTTGGGGTGAGATGGCTTAGCCGATCGGGCCGAGATCGGACTCCGTGCTAATAAAATGGTGGTATGTCAGTACTAAATTTCTCCCAACTCAAAAATAATGATATTTACTTGAAAATATTCTTTGTCTTAACTTGACACTTTAATGTTGTTCGAGGCCCCCATTGATTCCATGTTTCATTCTCATTTTACTGCTACTTATTCTATTGATAGGGTGTTTAGTCTTACATACTAGTACTATTCCATATGGACTAACGTCCCTTTGCCGCAGACGCTGCATCATTAATGGATGCAGGTGGTTCCACAGCAGGCGACATTGATCAGTGATAGCAGTACACCCTCTCCTCAAATGACTTAGTGAGCCCCACTTTTTATCGGGGTCATGTATCTTTTGTTCATTATGTATGATGTTTTGAGGTATAACTGGGGCTTTGTTGCTGGCACTATCATAGTAATCTTGTATATCAGTTAGAGGCTCCGTAGACACAGTGTGGGTTATATATTGGTGTTTGGAAAGTCAAACTATAAATGTTGTATTTGTATCACATGTTCCCACCTCTAAACTATGAATATGTAGTGTAATATATTCGAAAATCTTTAATGAAGTTCTAACGGTAATGAAATTTTGATTGTCCATGTAACCTTATCATTGTCTAATTAATGGAATACATCTTCAGTCTATTCATGGGTAAGGTCGGGTAGGAAACATCTAGCAGGCTTACTTGACCAGGTTATCTCGATTGGGAGTCGGTCGCACTCCCCGAGTTTGGGGCGTGACACACTAGCTCTTCGGGTCGCCTAACATTCTCTCTTAACTAGGGACAGATGCCATACTAAGGTAAATATTTATCCCTTCTATGATTCTCGTGCATATCTTCTGAATTTTATAAACATTCTAGTATTCATATTTGACTGTAGTATTTTAGAGTGCACCATCTGGGTGTCTCACAAATAGAATAATTACCATGTTTGCAATATCTTTCGGAAATGTCAGCTAATGCTAACAATCCATCCACCATTTTGTGTTACGCTATCCCTAGCTGGATCCTGATATCTCATCCCTCTCTTAAACATTTCTATTTGCTCTTATTGGGCACAATTGAGATAGGTATGGCCAATTGTACATACCTCTGTTACTATTGAAGGTAACTCAAAATGTGTATATTGCTCTACGTGCATTGTAAATACAAATAATCCTCACTAATTGGGTACCTCATACACTCTTTCACCTTGTTGTTATTACATGTTCAAACTTATACTTTTACCTTCTGATACTCCCATTGTCTGCTATTCACGGGGTGTGTTTGATATTCCCATCTTAGGGTCTTAAGCTGGAAATTTGCACAAATGGTATGCAGGATCTGATAGGGCCTCAAAAAGGGCCACGTCATCAAGAACGCTATCTCTATTAGTGCCAGTACTTATTGTTGTATTATCACTCTAACTAGATATAATCTTCAAATTGCAAACATCTTTGTATCATTAGCAAATATAAATCCCGACTCAAACTCTTATGACTCAGCCCTATAGCAGGAATTTGATTTGAAAGAAGGGTAATGGACTCCTAAATTCCTTGTAGCTTCCTATTTATATAATGTGATGCACAACACATCTATAAATAAGGCTCTACTAGACACGGCTTGTAGACTCCCTAGGATAGAACTGCTCTTATTCAAAGTTGTCACGCCCCAAACCTGGAGAGGCGTGGCCAGCACCCGGTACCATACTCGGCCCTAGAATACCACTCTCTAATTGCGAACTCTTGAAGGGTAACCCTAAACTTGGGCCGACGAGACCTACGTGCAAATTGTGATCAAATTTCCATCCTTCCTTTCGGAGAAGTTAAAAAATACTATGATGGCTCCGCTGCTTTATATGTTTATTTTTTATTTTATTTTTTATCTGTGATTCAGCAATCCCAAAGTTTCTTTTAAATCCGATCAAATAAGGAAATATTCAATACCAATCAAGGCCGATGAGGCCATATTTTGAATCATCTACAAATAACGTCTCTCCCATTTAAGGGGTAAACATACCCCAAAATCTCATATACATAACTGTACATGCCGAAGAGGCCACCATAAATGTCTTTGACCAGCAATACCAAACTGAACATATACATAGGGCTGGCGCCAAAATACTGATTTACAAAATACATAAGACTAGTCTACAAGCCTCTACAGATAACTGAATTGTGTCATGGTCGGGAAAGGGCCTTGACCTACCCATCAAACATGTATATATAAAATGGAGTCCAAATTCTAGACCTAGTAACTCTGAGAAAATGGAGCTTACCGACCAAGATAATATTTGAATCCATCAATTCGGGATAACACAAAAACAACAATAACACAACAATCCAACATATATACACTATTTTCCGACCTTATATCCATCATAAAATACTACAAAATAGCCCAACACGCCCTAATCATTTCATACCCAAAACGACAACCATAGTAATGTCAAACAAACCAAAATTGTAATGACGAATGACCAGCCCAGAACCCCGCCATTATGTGGTGTTTCTCGACATCCTCCCTCCTCCCAAACTCAATAAAAATAGCAAAAGAGACAACCCAACAACAACATGAAACAACCCACAAAACAGTCCACTACAGGTTAAATAACTCAAATTCTTAGCTTCTAATCACCGTCCTGTGAATTCCTCTAATCTCTTGACTGAAAGAAGACAGTATCTAACTGAACATAATGTCCCGATAAGGGAGAATACGATAACTTATGAGACTAGGATAATGTACATAAATTCAGGAGTATGAACTTCTCTTTATGTCTCGTTATCAAACGCATGTAGTTGCGAGATCATATCAAAATGAAGGAAGGGTTTAGCCTTAACATACCTTATCACAATCTATCTAATAACCATGTTTAACTTGACTTGTTTAACTTTAATTAACAACAACGATAATAATGCTATTGTTAAGCTATGAAAGATGCAACTACCGTGCATCGAACGACAAGTTTATTTATATTAAAACGAGCAGCATCTCCTCTATAATCTTTACTTCCTATCAATTCGGGATAACACGAAAAACAACAATAACACAGCAATCCAACGTATATACACCATTTTCTGACCTTATATCCATCATAAAATACCACAAAATATCCCAACACACCCTAATCACTTCATACACAAAGCGACAACTATAGTAGTGTCAAACAACCCAAAAATGTAATGACGAATGACCATCCCAGCACCCCGCAGTTATGTGGTATTTCTCCAACCCTTCATCATCCCAAACTCCATAAAAACAATAGCAAAAGACACAACCCAACAGCAACATGAAACAACCCACAAAATGGTCCACTACAAGTTGAACAACTTGAATTCTCGACTTCTAATTACCGTCCTGTGAGTTCTTACTATTAAGGAATGAATATCTTTAGCTTTCCATAAGAAAAAGGGATGAAAGAGGGCAGTTTAATTGCCTTGTTTTGTGAAGATATTAGCTCCTAACTTGGTTCTTCAACTCTTAGGTTTTCCTCCAACTAGAACTTGAAAAGAAGAGAAAATCATTTAGGGTTTTATGTTGCATTTGGGAGAGGCTTGCTAGGGTGTATCTCTGATTTTTGGCTCTATAATGAGTGGAATATATGAAGGAAATCAGGCCTTATAAGGTCCCTTTCGCCGACCCCAACTAGCCCCTTATGTTGACTTATTAGGTCCTTTCATTTAAGCAAGTAGATGACACACCTACTTGTCACCTATGTAGTCTGTATTCTCGCAAAAATGCAAATATCTCTATACTCTGATGTCGTATCGATAGACGGTTTAATGTGTTAGAAACTAGACTTGTAGATTTTGAATTTGGTAAGTAGATCATTCCGTAATTCCTAGTATATTTGGAGAACAACTCAGCTACATTTGACCTAATATTCAGCACATTTACGGATGTAACTTGTGATGACCTTTGCCAACTTTTGTTTAACAACTCGCTTGACTTCAAACATAACACACGACTATCATACGACTAAAATAACTCATAACATAACATGATTACCATGTTAAGCACCTTAGTCTCACCCCAAAAGTACATGTTTTAACATTTCCAACTTGTCGACTTTCGACAAAACTTATTTTCTTCAATTCGTTTAGCTTCTAAGCCTTCCAACCCTCTTGGTACTTGTTATTAATGATCTTAAATATTTATAACATCCACGGCAACATGATTAACTTGCTTTAGGTACTTTAAAAGATAATCTCATTTCTGAGCTTACTTCAATTAACTTACAACATACTCTCACGTATGAATATATTGGGGTGTAACAACTACACGATCGTGTCTCAACCTTCGTGGTTGCGAATAACATATGAGACACCAGAAAACCTAGCAATCCAAAATGGGAGGAATGGCCCGTAGACCATTAGAAACACACTGAGGCCCCCGAGACCCTGTCCGATCATACTAACAAGTTCCATTGCATAACGCAGACCTGTTCGAGGCCTCAAATTACATCAAACAACATTGAAACTATGAATCGCATGTCAATTTAAGCCTAATGAACTAATGAAATTTCAACTTCTACCACTCTAGTCGAATCATATCAAATCAACCCAGAATGACCTCGTATTTTGCATGTAAGTCCCAAATGACCCATCAGGGCAATTCTAATTTCCAAAATCGCAATCTGAACCCGATATAAATAAAGTCAACTACCGGTCAAACCTATCAAACCTTCAACTTTTCAATTTTCGACGAAATGCATCAAATAAACCTACGAGCCTCCAAATCCAAATCAAGACATACGACTAAGTTCAAAATACCATACGAAGCAATTAAAATCATCAAAACACCATTCTAGAGTCGTCTACACAAAAGTCAAAATTTGGTCAACTCTTATCACTCAAGATTCTAAAACAAGAATCATTTTTTCAAATCAATCTCTACCACGCACAAGATTCATAATACACAATAGCAAGCTACTCAAGACCTTAAGCCACCAAACGTAATGTTAATTCTAAAAATGAACAGTTGGGTCGTTACACAATTAAGTTTATTTAAATTAATTTTAAAGATGCTAAGGACTAAATGGCTATAATTGCAATTCCACAATTAAATACAAATGGCCATCTCTTAAATAAAACCAGCCCAATACACAGGCCCAATTCACATCTGACCCAGTCCAAACACCTAACTTTATTCCGCTTTGGCAATCCGCCCCAACGCCTAAGAACCAATGGAAACTTTCCACACCACCCATCTCCACCACTCACATAAGAAATACACACGTATGAGTTGTTAATCCATTCGATCAACGGTCCACAATTTATCTTAATTTCCCTTTAATTTTAATGCCTCCCAGATCCAATCTCAATCGTTAAAACATATGGATCCAATGGCTAACATATTTTCTCGTTTGTAACTTTTATCCCATGAATTATCAGGGTCGTTGATCAAGTGATCCAACGGCCAAGATCTCATCCACTCACTTTAACTTGGAGACCAATCGATCTAACACCAAACCCTAAAATCATTTCATCTAAGACCAGTCGCCCCTCCTTTCCCCATTCCTCTCTATTCTTTCAACTCCCATCACCCTAATCAATCAAAAACAATGCACATTTGTGCAAGGTCTTAAATCACCCACGAAATCATTCTCATTGTTCCCTAAATCCATGAATCATGTCGTCTTCTTCCCCGTTTCATCACACATATTTAAAAAGCCCCAAATTCGAACCCTAGCCTAAAACATTAAACTTTAAATCTCTAGATTTCTCTTGTGCTATATCAAATCGGAGCATGCATGAATGTATCTCAAAGCCTCATCATGGTTATTCGAGGTCCATAGGTCAAATGCAATGAACTATGGACATTAAGCTTTATCTGATAGTTCTTGCCTTCAGCGGTCGATCCCTCTCCTCCTAGGTGAAAAACCC
>AWOL01S0258229.1:0-10614 GCA_000715115.1 Nicotiana otophora
CTGGATATATGCATTCTTGACTGGCCAACACTCAGCCCCATACAACATAGTCAGTCTAACCACCGCTCTATAGAACTTACCTTTAAATTTCGTTGGCACATTCTTGTCACACATGATTCCAGACGCTAACCTTCATTTCATCTACCCTACCCCAACACGGTGTGTGACATCCTCGTCGAACTCCCCGTTTACCTGAATAATTGACCCTAGGTACTTGAAACCTTCTCTCTTGGCGATGACTCGTGAGTCAAGTCTCACTTCTACATCCGCTTCTCCCGTCACGCCACTAAACTTGCACTCCAGGTATTCCGTCTTAGTTCAACTTAACTTGAAACCTTTGGACTCCAGGGCTTGCCTCCATACCTCTAGTCTCTCATTAACGTCACCGTGCGTCTCATCGATTAGAACTATATCACCATCTTATAACATACACCATGGCACCTCCCTTGAATATGGTGTGTTAGGGCGCCCATCGCTAGGGCAAATAAGAACGGGCTGAGCGCAAATCCTTGGTGTAACTCCATAACCACCGAAAAAGGTTGAGTCACCTCCCATAGTCCTAACCCGAGTCTTAGCTCCATCATACGTATCCTTTATCACTCTAATGTAAGCTACCGGCACACCCTTCGCCTCCAGGCATTTCCAAAGAACGTCCCTAGGAACTTTGTCATACGCCTTCTCTGGGTCAATAAACGCCATGTGCAAATCAGTTACATTAACATAAAACTATGAAAGACTCAACTAAGAAGTACTAGTGATTAGGAAATCATTAAAATTCAAATTCCTAATACTGCGATTCAAATCGTGAATTTTATCCAATGAATTTACCTGTCAATACCGGGGTATCGCCGATAATAGTATGTATTTGCACTTTTTGGAATTATTTTGTTAAAACTGATAGAGGATTCGATTGATGATGTATTTCCAACAATCTCACTTACCCTAGAGCCAATCACATTTATATATAATGCATGTTGTTTTAGGTGGTGCTCAGTCACATTAACACAAAACTAAGAAAGAATATGCTTTATATATTCAGAAATCTGTGGATTGTATTGCAAGTGTATTAAGAAGGAAGAAACTGAATTCTTTTTTCTTTTTGGCTCAGTAGCTGATCCATTTAATAAGTCAACCTAGAAATCATAACTAAAGACAAATAATACTTTTTTTTGGTAATAATACTATTCTACTTACCAACTTATCTTATTTGGATCTTGAAGGTAATCAATTCAAGGAAAATCTTCGAAAAAGTAAATTTGGCAGCATTTTTTAACGTGCAATGTTGAAAATCCAGTAGTATCTGTAACACTTATGGAATTGATCAGTTATCACATGGATTGACTTTTACCCATCATGCGAAGAAGGGAGGTTATTTTGAATTTTATATCTTTCACTTCTTTCCAATGACTCAAGGGAGCTTTGAAACAACGGTAAAGTTATTTCAGTGTGACCTATAGGTCATGAGTTCGAGCGTGGAAGCATCCACTAATGCTTCTATTTAGGGTAGATTGTCTATATCACACTTTTTGAGGTGCGACCCTTTCCGAATCCGACGTGAATACGAGATATTTTGTGTACCGAATTGCATTTTATCTTTCACTTCCCATGGCCTTCTTCAAGAAACTGAAGAAGGCAACGTAGATAGACACCAAGCTCTCTGATTTGAGTTTATGTTAAACAGAACAATTAAGAGGGTTGGAATTTATTGATTGACCCCCCAAAAAAAGAGTGAGAAATATTACTCTTCAAGCATAAGATTCTCTTTTTGTTGGTGATTTTCAAGAGTAATGTTCATTATTAATTTATACCTTATCCTGTTCTAGCTTTCTTGAAATACACAGAAATTTCATTGCACGAAATTATGCTATGTCAGTTTCAAGATCCAATGGAACAAATGCTTAGCTAGAAAAATATCCTCATATAATTAAAAACATCCATGATTAAAACTTGAAAGGTACTCCATCTTTAGTTGCACCTAAACTTTTTGAGCAAAAAAAATAATGTTTTGTCCTTCTAAAATTCTTGTATATTGTTTTGGATATAGCCCACTAAATATTAAAGAGGTGCTCTTTTTAATGCTCTTTAGATTTCTATTGTATTAAATCACTGTTAAATTCTAAAAAACAACGAGCACATAGCAATTAATTAATCTTAATCACCGCAAAAGTAATATAAGCTCGCACCTCCTTAAACATTTATATTTCCTCTCATTATTTTCTAACGTTCTTCTACAAGTTGTCCGGCGGAAAAAACTTTTTGAACATGGTAAAAGAATTTGGGATCGTCGGTCACTTCTGTTAAAGATTGGGATGAGCCGATGTCGTGAAAATACTTCGTGATATCAAATTTCAAAAACTAGTGAAAGGTTCCGCACTCTTTTTTGATCCTCTTAGGACGGAGTGGAAACCTTGACTTGAGCTCTGGAAACTCGAGATCATAAATGAATTCGAGTACCATTCTAATCGCCTCTTTCATAATCTTTTCCATAGGTAGAACTACTATGAGCTGGTCGTTCTCTTCTAGAAATTCATCTTTAATTGTTTGTTATCTAAGTTGACATTGTGGAAGAAGATTTTGAGGTCATCATAAATGTCACTATTTATCAAGCTTTTATTTTCTTACATTGAATGGAAAGCATACTCTCTAAAAGTCCAAACAATGAAATCATTTGAAACAGACATTGATCACACAAATATTAGTTAGGCATTTTAGTTGCAATCGTAAGTAGATTTCGTACGTAATAAATCTAACAACTATATTTGATTAAAACACCTCCAACTAAAATATTTCTTTGTATTAGCTTCAAATGAACAAAAAATAAATGAGTTAAACAAATATATTCGTCTACTCTGCTCTATCTGCTACTAAAATTAATATCAATATTACGGTTGTTTACCTAGTCCTTACCAATCACCTCTAATAGTTCAGTAGTTGTAAGTTTCTTCAGCTAAACAGGAAAAATCATATGATATTGCAGAAGTATACCAATCTTGATTACAACACTACCACATTTATAAATAGAACTTGAATATTAAAATTTCTGGTTGTTGAACTCCTCGCAAATTAAAAAATGGAAATGGCCGAGAATCAAAATTTAGCTATAACACCTCTTTCATAAAACCAAAAGGGATTTTTTTATTTTTTATTTTTTATTTTTGTAAAGAAGCAGTATTTCAGTGTAATTTTCCCGTGTCATTTGACATAAAATCAAGTAAATGTAAGGCCAAAAATGGCCTCCCTGATTAATATTTTCTAGTTATTTGTTGAGGAATGTATAATTATTACCCGCTCCAAAAAATAACAGCCAACATAATATATATTTTGTTTATATATGTTTATTATATGCATATTTTACATATTTTTTGGCTAACAAATGCAATTAATTTTAATTTTGTATTTTGCCCTTATTTATAACTCATTAAGATTTTCAACAGTAAAATGAACAAAAGATAATTATACTATTTGCAATCAGTGGATATTTAAGCATTAGACCAAAATTTGGACGCACAATGTGTGTAATTAGTCCCCGAAAACTATTTTCAATTAAAAAATCATCTAGTAAAGCAAATTTATCTCTTAATCTTTCATAAATTGCTTGGTTGAAAAATATTAAAGTGACATGTATGCAAGAGTTGGTGTAGTCGCTGGCCAGCAATTTGAAGCATATACATACCAAACATCCACCTCATAAAAGGGATTATGCATGAAAGAATTAGGTTTATAAGGTATCAATCATTTTGGAGAATATTATTGAAGATTAATCACTAAAAGCCACATATTATTGAAGTGGTTAAGGAGTTGCGTTTGCCTCTAAGTTCTGGCTCCAGCTACTTATGAGAAAAATATGAAAACTTTACAACTTAAATTTTATTTTAGTATATAGTAGTAATATTTTAAAAAAATATAGGAATATTATGGAACTGACTGGCCTTCCAACTCCATGGATTCTTATCTTGAAAAGATTGCATACCTAATTCTTCTAATAATTTTTAACTAACCTCTACGATTCGATAGCTTCAGTATATGGCTGTTGGAATAATCGTTGCCTAATTATCAGTAAAGCCATCTAATTTTTGCATTTATTAACAAATCATACAGTCTTGTTAATAATTTGTACCTTAATTATTCTACGTCTGTTGAGAATCTGATTTGATCCTTTTAAGTGTTAAAATTCTTCTTCGACGACCCAATGTAAAAAAAAGTTTTTACGTCTTTTCAAATATAAAAATACGTCATAAAAATTTTCTTAAGATAAACAAGCTTAAGGCATTTTGGTTGTACTTTAATTAATGTAGCTACTTTTGGTAGCTAACGAATACAGTTGCGATAAAAGGGATTAATTTAGATAGCAAAAGCTATAATTTATAAAATTAAAAAAAGCCTACACAAAACTACAAGGGTGTAAATTATTCTCTTCTAGACCAATTATATGAAGAAAACGTTATTTTCTAATAATAAGCCTAAAACATAGTATTGCTAGATATTAACATTGCCACCACAACACCATTTTATAGAATTAGAGAATATATAGGAAATAATTGGTGATTATTGTGACTGCCAGCTCTCAAAAGAAATTTAGTTCGAAGGGCACTTTTTCAATTTATATTATTTCAAAGGAATAATATTGCACGTCCAACGCACGATTTCACTAAGGAGTAAGGATAATTAAGAAACTTATGAAAAAGAAAATACTAGAGAAATATTCTTACAACAATTTCCTCTTTTGTTAATCACATATGCAGGATGTTGCTTCCCTCAACTGAGCTACTACTCATGTAAAACACACCCAAAATAGTTTGGGAATAGGAATCTTTATTTTTAATAATTGGAATCCAGAATGTAAAAGATATTTTTATCGACACATATAAGGAAAAGTTATTGAATTCCATTAACATAACTTAGAGAAGTTGAAACTTGAGAACAAGAGTATAATTTCCCTAGTTATTTTCTTCAAAGTTCATAGAAAAGTTACAATTGTAAGAATAAAATAAAAAGTAACTAAACGCCAACAAAGATAGTAAAACATTTGTGGGTTAATTCCAGGACTAGTAATCCAACTTTTAATTCTATGCATCAAAGGTATAAGACTAATTTCCTATTAGGAAAAATAACTCAACTATTTCTATGTATCATTAAAAAATAAAATAAAATAAAAAGGCGTAAAATGATCAATCTGATCCAGGAAAACGCGAATAGGCTGCCAATGTATAAAATTGACATGTAAATAATACCCCACGTGGCATAACTAAATTGTTTTATTTTAAATGAACGAAAGAGAAAATTGTCCTAAGCTTGGATTGCTACTTTTACAAGATATTGCAATCTTTCAATAATGGAAATAAAAGGGAAAATAAAAACTTTTTACGTTGTTTACATAATAACTTTTACATTTTCTTTCAGTTTAAGCGAATTTTGCGAAAAGAGAAACGTACAAGAAAAAAAACAACTAAGTAACGCAAAGAATATTTGAAATTTACTCCAACTTCCATTGCAATTTGGTCCCAAAAAGGTAGCATTATCTGTATCGTTACACAATTTCATTGGAGATTGAGAGCTTCTTTAATGGATCTTCATGATNTAAAGGTAATTATACTATTTGCAATCAGTGGATATTTAAGCATTAGACCAAAATTTGGACGCAAAGTGTGTGTAATTAGTCCCCGAAAACTATTTTCAATTAAAAATTCATCTAGTAAAGCAAATTTATCGCTTAATCTTTCATAAATTGCTCGGTTGAAAAATATTAAAGTGACATGTATGCAAGAGTTGGTGTAGTCGCTGGCCAGCAATTTGAANAAAAGATAATTATACTATTTGCAATCAGTGGATATTTAAGCATTAGACCAAAATTTGGACGCACAATGTGTGTAATTAGTCCCCGAAAACTATTTTCAATTAAAAAATCATCTAGTAAAGCAAATTTATCTCTTAATCTTTCATAAATTGCTTGGTTGAAAAATATTAAAGTGACATGTATGCAAGAGTTGGTGTAGTCGCTGGCCAGCAATTTGAAGCATATACATACCAAACATCCACCTCATAAAAGGGATTATGCATGAAAGAATTAGGTTTATAAGGTATCAATCATTTTGGAGAATATTATTGAAGATTAATCACTAAAAGCCACATATTATTGAAGTGGTTAAGGAGTTGCGTTTGCCTCTAAGTTCTGGCTCCAGCTACTTATGAGAAAAATATGAAAACTTTACAACTTAAATTTTATTTTAGTATATAGTAGTAATATTTTAAAAAAATATAGGAATATTATGGAACTGACTGGCCTTCCAACTCCATGGATTCTTATCTTGAAAAGATTGCATACCTAATTCTTCTAATAATTTTTAACTAACCTCTACGATTCGATAGCTTCAGTATATGGCTGTTGGAATAATCGTTGCCTAATTATCAGTAAAGCCATCTAATTTTTGCATTTATTAACAAATCATACAGTCTTGTTAATAATTTGTACCTTAATTATTCTACGTCTGTTGAGAATCTGATTTGATCCTTTTAAGTGTTAAAATTCTTCTTCGACGACCCAATGTAAAAAAAAGTTTTTACGTCTTTTCAAATATAAAAATACGTCATAAAAATTTTCTTAAGATAAACAAGCTTAAGGCATTTTGGTTGTACTTTAATTAATGTAGCTACTTTTGGTAGCTAACGAATACAGTTGCGATAAAAGGGATTAATTTAGATAGCAAAAGCTATAATTTATAAAATTAAAAAAAGCCTACACAAAACTACAAGGGTGTAAATTATTCTCTTCTAGACCAATTATATGAAGAAAACGTTATTTTCTAATAATAAGCCTAAAACATAGTATTGCTAGATATTAACATTGCCACCACAACACCATTTTATAGAATTAGAGAATATATAGGAAATAATTGGTGATTATTGTGACTGCCAGCTCTCAAAAGAAATTTAGTTCGAAGGGCACTTTTTCAATTTATATTATTTCAAAGGAATAATATTGCACGTCCAACGCACGATTTCACTAAGGAGTAAGGATAATTAAGAAACTTATGAAAAAGAAAATACTAGAGAAATATTCTTACAACAATTTCCTCTTTTGTTAATCACATATGCAGGATGTTGCTTCCCTCAACTGAGCTACTACTCATGTAAAACACACCCAAAATAGTTTGGGAATAGGAATCTTTATTTTTAATAATTGGAATCCAGAATGTAAAAGATATTTTTATCGACACATATAAGGAAAAGTTATTGAATTCCATTAACATAACTTAGAGAAGTTGAAACTTGAGAACAAGAGTATAATTTCCCTAGTTATTTTCTTCAAAGTTCATAGAAAAGTTACAATTGTAAGAATAAAATAAAAAGTAACTAAACGCCAACAAAGATAGTAAAACATTTGTGGGTTAATTCCAGGACTAGTAATCCAACTTTTAATTCTATGCATCAAAGGTATAAGACTAATTTCCTATTAGGAAAAATAACTCAACTATTTCTATGTATCATTAAAAAATAAAATAAAATAAAAAGGCGTAAAATGATCAATCTGATCCAGGAAAACGCGAATAGGCTGCCAATGTATAAAATTGACATGTAAATAATACCCCACGTGGCATAACTAAATTGTTTTATTTTAAATGAACGAAAGAGAAAATTGTCCTAAGCTTGGATTGCTACTTTTACAAGATATTGCAATCTTTCAATAATGGAAATAAAAGGGAAAATAAAAACTTTTTACGTTGTTTACATAATAACTTTTACATTTTCTTTCAGTTTAAGCGAATTTTGCGAAAAGAGAAACGTACAAGAAAAAAAACAACTAAGTAACGCAAAGAATATTTGAAATTTACTCCAACTTCCATTGCAATTTGGTCCCAAAAAGGTAGCATTATCTGTATCGTTACACAATTTCATTGGAGATTGAGAGCTTCTTTAATGGATCTTCATGATTTTGAGTCATAATTTCTCAAATATATAAATTTATTTTGCTTGAACACAAATCAATCTGCAATGAATACAATCCACTTCAAAATTATATTGCAATTGACTTCTAGCAAGGCAATCACCATGTGGAAAATAATTGTGAGAAAGTAGGAAGTCATTTTCCTTGTAACCTAATTCACATAACTAATCATATTTGTTTTTCCATTTTTTCAAAAAATACTCTTTAAAAGAAACATGAAAGGGAAGAAAATGGGGCCTCGTGATAATAAAATCATTTTTTTCCCCTTTTTTGGTGCTTATCTGAAAGTAAACACAACTAAAAAATGGCTATAATCACTTTCTTATTGGACTCTACTCTAGTCTCTAGTGGAGCATGAAAGCAGCCAAAGAGCTTCTGACTTTCAATATTAAAATAATGAGTTTTAATTAACTGAAGCATTAACAAAGAAAAAATGAAACATCAGAATTTCTAGCATAAAATAAAAAAGTAAGTAACTAAATAGTAAAAATGTTTCATAGTTGAGTTGTTAAGGAAGCAAACGGACTGTTGCCTTTTTGGGTTAGTCAAGTCAGAATCTTACTTGTAAATTAATCCGTAATTATGATAAGTTTGTTAGGAAAAGAGATGATGGTTCCCTAGTGAAAATTAATGAGGAGCTTAATTATTTCTCTCAATAATTACTTTGTTGAAGAAAATCACTAGGTAAGTTACAGAATCACAGTACACAATGTTGTACTGTCCCTCCTTGTCCCATGAAAAACGAAAAAGAAACAATAACATATGGTTAACATGTCGAAGGGGACGCTTTGTTCTAAAACGCTATCTGCTCCCCAACCAAATGTGTGGCAGTATAATAATGTTACATAAAACCATGTCCCAATAAATTGAAGACTTCATATAATATTTCCACTGAAAACTTGATGTTTGCTTCAAGCGTACACTAGCTATATATTCTGAAATGGTATATGAATTTATTTAAAAACACATGCGTTTTTGGTTTCTAAAAAAACAAATAATAAGTAAGGAAAGAATGGGGAAGTTTATATTTCATAGCCAACTTTGAAATTAATAATTGGTTTCGGAGTTCTGATTTGTGAATTATATTGAACACACTAAATTAACCCCACTTCTCTTTTATTTAAACCCTTATTGTCGGTCTCAACTCTCAAATCTCAATGGACAATTTTAGTAGTAACATCGCCACTTTCAAATCTTAACTCCAACTAAGACGAATGCTTATCATATGCACATACGGGACAACAGGAACCTGTCAACTAATTCGAGGTTCCACATTTTTAGTTTCTACCGTTAAACTTTTTCATCAAATGGGCAAAATGAAGGAAATTGTAGCTAATTCAAGCCCCTGAAAAGCCTCATCTCCTGCACCCCAAAACAAAGACAAAGTTCAGTGCGAAAAGGAACCCCACAAACAGAAGTACGTGGCAGTATGTTGAAAAGTCACCATCGAACACGGTGGCCAAAATGCCAGCGTGTAATATACTGTAGTTGTCTAGCTGGCATAGGAAAGTGGACGAGTTAGTACTATCTNAAAAAATATAAGTATATATGTGTATATATCTTAAATAACATATATTGAATAACACCTTAAGATTAAAAATTGTATCTGCCGATTTGGAGGGTCTAATTTGACTTTTATTGTCTAAATTTGATTCTCATTCCAACAATTTATGGAAATTTTATTTGATAGTAGTAACATCGCCACTTTCAAATCTTAACTCCAACTAAGACGAATGCTTATCATATGCACATACGGGACAACAGGAACCTGTCAACTAATTCGAGGTTCCACATTTTTAGTTTCTACCGTTAAACTTTTTCATCAAATGGGCAAAATGAAGGAAATTGTAGCTAATTCAAGCCCCTGAAAAGCCTCATCTCCTGCACCCCAAAACAAAGACAAAGTTCAGTGCGAAAAGGAACCCCACAAACAGAAGTACGTGGCAGTATGTTGAAAAGTCACCATCGAACACGGTGGCCAAAATGCCAGCGTGTAATATACTGTAGTTGTCTAGCTGGCATAGGAAAGTGGACGAGTTAGTACTATCTCATTGTTACTCCTATTATTAAAAGAAGCAGTAAAATTATTGGGAACTAAGCCTATCATAGGCAGAGGAGATTTCCTAAGGAAAGAAAGCAAAGAAAGCATACAATAGATAACAGGCTGTCAAAAGAGCAAAGGCGGCAGGCAGCTCACATGTTCCTTTTTAGCCACCATTTTTTAATACCCAGCTGGCTACTTCATTACACGACACAATTCCTTCTCGAGCTCTTAAGATAGTCATTATCCCAAAAAATAAAAACTGTTATAAAATAAAGACAGTAAAATAAAGACAAGTATATAGAGAAACTGATGTATTATTCTGACTTCAAACTTCTGTACATAATGAACTGAAAACTCCTCTATTTATAGAAGAAAGGAAGAAGCTGCGAGGCTTTTCAGAAGGCAGCTGCAAGGCTT
Source organism: Nicotiana otophora (assembly GCA_000715115.1). Lineage (NCBI taxonomy): Eukaryota > Viridiplantae > Streptophyta > Magnoliopsida > Solanales > Solanaceae > Nicotiana > Nicotiana otophora. The sequence goes on from AWOL01S0258229.1 coordinate 10,404, forward strand.
TTCTTTAGCTGCTTGTAAGCTGTCTGCATGAGCTGCTTGCAACCTGCATGTTTAATAAGAAGCTCCTGCAAATCATTTCATTGAGCTGCTTGCAACCTGTCTGCATCAGCTGCTTGTAGATAAACTTCAACAGAGTACTAAATGGATAATCTTCTTCAGGAAGATTATCTATAGCGGAGTAATAAATGAACATCCACAATATAGTTATTTT
>AWOL01S0258231.1:5472-16905 GCA_000715115.1 Nicotiana otophora
GTCACAAGTGCGTTCGCATCAGCCTTTGCCTTTTTAGCATCAGATTCGACCTTGGCAAGTTCGGAGGTCAACCGAGCCTCGAGCTCCTTTATTCTTCTTGCTTGAGCCGAGCCTTTCTCCTTCATATTGTGAAGTTGGTTTTCAACTGCTGATAATTGAGTTCGAGCGGCTTCTTTCTCTACAGCGAAGCAGTCTATACCTTCTTTCCACTTCAAGGACTCCGCTTTTATCACATCGACTTCCCCACGAAGTTTCCCGATCATCTCAATTTTCTACTGCAGCTGTGAGACCGAAATATTAACCATCATTCCAGTATCAAGTCCAGGCTTTTAAAAGTATCATTACCTGCTCGGATATATCGGCCTGATCTTGGTGAGCCTTGGCCAACTCAACACGGAGGTCTTTTAGTTCCTCTACCCTTTGCCCTAAGAGGAGTTTAAGGGAGTTCCTATCCTTGATAATCCGTTGAAGATCGGCCTCATATCAACATAGCTCGGCTCGGGATCGAGAACATGCTTCTCGATGAACTGTCGTAGCCTGCAAAGAGAGAATAAACAAAGTTAGAAAAGAAAAGCAAACATTAAAGTAATACCAACGAAATAATTTAAGGCTTACCTGATTCAAAGCCTGCTGCACCTCGTGAAAAAGGTCCGATGTATCGCTAGTAGAAGCAACGTCCTCGACACCGGTAAACAGGTCATGAAAAGGATCCTCTCCGCCATTAGGCCTATCTAGTTCGAGGGCCCCCAAAGCTTGGGCCTCTCGAATCGCCCCTACGGAAAAAGCAGGGAAGGTGGGCAAGTCTTCGATTGCTACTTCCCCAAGTGAATCACTTGGAGCATTCTCTTCGGTTCGAAGAGATTCGAGGAGAGCCCCTTCGGATATATCCCCCATCTGTTGGCTTCGATGGGAAGCATCTTCGATCTCCAACAACTCGGGGACTTTGCCCAAATCCTTCTCCGATATATCCTCAGTTCGAGGCGGAGCCTTATGAACCAACCAGTGATCCAGTTGCCTGTGGAACATGGGTGGTCTTCTTCATTCGGGCCGCCAGTGCGGACCCATCATTTTCTTCTTCCTATTCCTCTCCATCCCTTAGACGCATAAATGATTCTACGGTCAAAGGAATGGTATTCCTGTTCGATTTTCGAGCCGTCCTCTTCTTCGGCTTTGGATCCTCGGGAACTGAAGCTCTTTTCCTCTTATTATCTATTGCCGGCTTTGGGACAGAGGCCGAAGCTTCTTCCTCGATGGACAAGGGCCTCAAAATCGCATCTTTTCCCACACCTACATGTGGAAAATTTTATTAAAAATATATGGAAAGTGTCTCGTTCGAACTACTAAAAGGTACAAGAAAGGGGCTCACCGTGATTTTTTGTCTCCCATCGGCCCTTTGACAAATCACGTCATGAGCACTAAGAGTATGTGGAGGTCGAAACCAAAGCTCGTACTCAATTCTTGAGATCGGGAATTGCTCCGGGTATCCAGGGAACCGCTGCATCACAGAAAGAGGGACATCGGTGAGAAAAGAAATGAAAGGGCGAAATAGAAGAAAGTAACAACAGAACCACACTTACGTTTCATATTCCACTCTACCGGTGTTTTTTTCTGCGGCAGACTGCGAAGATGAAGCTTTCTCTTTCTGAGGAATGGTTTGTGATATTTTTGCCATTTTTCGAATTTAAAGGTCAGGAATAGAAGAAAGTGACAAAGATTTGGTAATTTTGAAGAAGGAGGAATCACAGATCTGCGAATAAACTCAGAGTGTGCGAAAAGGAACTTGGGAAATTTGGAAGATGAAGATGTAAAAATGGTAAATGGTAAAAGTAAGGGCTATTTATAGAAAAAGGCAGTGGCGGTTCAATGTCAGCGGTGGCCGACCACCGTCTAACATGCATTAAATGCCTTGAAAAACTAAATCAACGGGATAGCTATCACGTGCGTCATGATCGAACCCAATGGGAACGTTAGCTTATGATCCAATCGAGCCATGGAGGAATCATATCGTTTCTTATTACATCCTTCCAGAGAAACGAGGGGATTATCTGTATACGGTCGAAATAGGTTTTAGCTTTCGTACGATTGATCATAATCAAAATATGATGGATCGAATAATGACTTCATAATATCGAGATGGTCCCAAAGATGATACAAACAAGCTTTGAATTCCAGGTTTAGGTCAAACACCGAGTTCGAAGTCATCATCGAGCTCGGATCTGGATCAAACAACGATGAGACGAGTTCGAGCTCAAAGGGCGGAGGCCAACCGAGGCCGAGTCCGAATCATCACCTAATCCCGAATTTGTATCGAGCTCTAGAAGCGCTATCGATAATCCATATTTGATATTTCTATTCGTCCATACGATTTGTATCCATATGTGATATTTCTATTCGTCCTTACGGTTTTCTGTAATCCATATTTGACTATATCCGTTTTTCGGGTAAACACCTCTCCAATAGGAATTGTCTCTTTCCATATTTATATTTTTGTTCTAGAAAAAAATATAATAATATTCCATTAAGATCAATTAGTTTTATTTATTTGTGAAATTAAATTCACAATTTAAATTTCAAATAATAAATTACATAATTCTCAAGCAAGAATCAGAACACTCATAAAGTAGGTGATCCATGCATATAGGTATAACACTAAGACAGAGGCGCGGGTGGTAAATGGGCAGGTCGGGCCAGATATGGACATGTCCAAAACGGATAAATTATCTTATTCGATCATATTTCGAACGGATAAAAAATTGGTTAACCGATAGATAATATGGATATCACGTATTATCCATGACTTTTTGAATGTGATCATATTTGGGAGAATTTCTAATCTCCCAAATTTGAGTTTTACAAATGTAAAAGTTAAACTCATTGGTTATCCATTAATTAAGTATCCATTTTTTACCTGGATAATATAAATTTTATCGATATTTGATCTATTTTAAAAAATTCATTATCCAACCTATTTTTTAGCGGATAGTATGAATGAAAAATTATTTTTTATATCTATTTTGTCACCACTAGACAGAGAGGATATCATATACAAGACTTGCTCCATCTACAACATAAAATGACATCTCACCTTTCGCGCGAATGCCGCATAACATTGAACAGATTCAATCGTGAATATATACAAATTTAGTAATTTCACAAATTTGTCATTATCACACACAAGTATAGTTGAATAGACATACATTATTTTAATTGTTGAACACTCACGCGTCTGAGCTCTTGTTCCTCGTATAAAAGGTGTTCTAAAAGTTGGATTCATCAATACAAAGAACGTTATGATATCTTTATTTATACTGACTGTTTTTGCCTCTTTGATGATCTATATTAATGGTAGAACAATTAGTATACAACCAAAATCAGAGCTTGAAACAGAACCTCTCTATGCAATCAACAAGTCTTCCTAAACCAGTTCCACCGCCAACCCCACCTGACCCGCTGCTCCAAATAACCAATCAAAATTCAACATCTAACCCTTTGAACCCTTCAACCACAATAGCTCCACCATCAACGACTTTCAATCCCCAAACTTCAACACTTCCGATTGCAATCCAAATAAACCCCACATATCAATCATCCCCACTCATCCTAGAAAACATATGATCCCTACTCTCCAACCCCAAGATGTGCTTCATCTTGAAAGCTCAATTCAAAATTTCCAAAATTTAGCTAACAATTCATAGTACTAGTAAGAAGCACCCAAGGTTCAAAAGAATTTGGTGTTACCACCACTACTGAAAGTGTCTTCGAATTTGGACCCCCTTCTCGCCACTATAGAGCCTCCAATGGCTTGCAAAACCTTCAATCTAATGCCCAACCAAATGCAGATCAAAATATTGGAATCAATAATCCATCATCCAACACAACCAACCATCAAAAGATTCAAGTCAGACCTCCTAATGCAGTCTCAAAACCATCCTTCGCAGCCTCTGTCTCAGCTGCCCTCTCCAATAATTCGAAGGGTAAACAACTAGTTGAAATTAACCATGGCACTCATATGGGTAAGCATGTTGTTTACTTCTCTGCTGAAGATTATTTTATTAATCTAGTTGAGGATTATAAGTTCACAATAGTAGGAAAGTTTATCAGAGGAAAACCCAGCATGGAAGAAGTTAGAAAATTGTTTATCAGTCATATCCCCCTTAAAGGTGCTGTCAAAATAGCCTATTATGATCCTAGCCATGCATACATTGACTTTACCAATGAATTTGATTTCTACTCTATCTACTTTAAACCCTCCATTACCCTCGCTCCATATATTATGAAAATCATTAAATGGACTCCTGACTTTGTCCCTGAATGTGAAACCTCAATTGCTCCAGTCTGGATTCTAATTCATCAACTTCCATGGCATCTTTTTAGATGGGATATTCTTTCAAGAATGTTTAGTTCTGTTGGCACTGCTATGGCACCAGACATGGCCACTTATTCTAAGTCTAGAGGAAATGTGGCCAAGCTTAAAGTTGAAATTGAGCTCTTAAAACCCAAACAAGATCAAATTTGGGTGGGGTTAAAGAGATTAGACACTAACGAGGAGGATGGATATTGGTTAGACATAGAATATGAAGGTGATACCTCATACTTCCAATATTATTCTATGCAAGGCCATGATATATCTTCCTGCAAAAATAAGAAAAGGGATGAAGAAGCTCAGGATCAAGTTATGAAAAGAGATGAGGAGGTTCAGGTCTTGGGTACATCCACTAAAGAAGTAAGCAATGATGAATGGACAGTACATAGAAACAATAAGAAGAAGAATCAACAATCAAAGGGCAAGAATATTTTGAGTGGATCATCGCAACAAACTCAATGTGAAGGCAACTTCACAGAGCACAACTTGCAATTGCAGAAGGAAGAGCATCCAATCCAACAGTCAAGGGATCAGGGGAACACTCAGAAACAGGTAATGAATAAAGAAAAATATTCTGACTATATTTTACAAAACCAACAAGTACCAAAGCAGCATAACAGATCAAAGAAAAGAGTTCATTGGCAAGCACAACCGAGTAACCATACAACTTATCTTTCTCAAACCTCCAAGCAATCATTGTAACAAATCAACACAACTAACCAACCCGTTCCAAGCTTAAAAACAAAACACTTCCAACCACAAGGTCCCAATCACAACCTACTACACCCGATCCTAACTACTCAGCAGAAACTCACCAAACCCCTCCTCCCAAAAAAGAACAATCCTCCCAAGTTAAATCCAATACTATATCCATTTTCATCCCTCCTAAGCAACAAACTCTAACATACCTAATGGAGACCATCCCAAGACCAATCCAAAACAGTCCAACCCAGAAAATAAACCTTACTTCAGTGCAATCAGTAAAATCACAATCTCATCATACCCTTTATGTACCACATGACCCTCCACCGGATGATCCCCTACCAATAGATGTTGTTTCTACTGAAGGCAATAATGATGTAGAGCTCGAAAATAAATATGATATAGATTCATAGTTTGAAGCTGATGGGGAAGAATCAGAAACAACTGAAAATAATCCAATCATAAATGACACTAAATATGACTATGAAAGTGTTGTAGATCAATCGGAGTCCAGTGATGAAAATACGGATGCAAAATCCACCAACAGTGACGATGTGGATGACGTATTGATTGAAGTTTGCTCTACTTAACTACATCTATCAGATGAAATTTCTCAAGCCTTTCTGATGATATGACTTCACCATGGATGGTCGCTGGCAACTTTAATTCTATAATGGAGCTTGAGAAGGAGAAGGGAGGTAGAATTCATAGTATGTCTAAAAATCTTCCTTTCATTAATTGTATAGTAGGCAGTGGTTTGATGGAACTTGGCTACTATGATAACCCCTTCACCTGGTGTAATGGCTGGGCACCTAGTAAGAGGATATGGTCAAGATTGGATAGGGCATTAGTAAACTATGAATGATTGCAAATATTTTCTGATACTTCAGTTGTTCATTTGGTCAGAACTGGCTCTGATCACGCCCCATTGCTTATTTCTACGGCCAACACTCAATGGGAGCCTAAGAAATATTTCAGATTCTTAGACTTTTGGACTGAACAAGAGGACTTCTTAAAAGTCGTTGAACAAGCTTGGCTGATACAGGTCGAAGGAGGTCCTATGTGAAAATTTCATCTCAAGCTTAAGAATGTTTGTAAGAGTCTCTCCTCCTGGTCTAGAAACATTATTAGAAATATTTTTGACAAAACCAAGGAACTACAAAATAGACTTGCAGAGCTTGAGGATAGATGTTTGAATGATAACTCAGAGTATAATAGGATGGAGTACAATGTGAATGCTTAGCTTATCAAGCACTTTAAAAATGAAGAATCCTTTTGGAAGCAAAAAGCTGGATTGAAGTGGTATTCAGAGGGAGATAATAACACAAGGTTCTTTCATTCTGTTATCAACTCCATAAGGAAAAAGATACAGTTAACAAGAATTAAAAAACAGGATGGCACATGGATTGAAAATAAGGATGACATAGTTACTGAAGTTGTTTCCTTTTTTGAACAACAATTTGCACAAGAGACTACATGTAGAAATTTTTCTATTCTCAGGAGGCTTTCAGAGTGATAGGTGAAGATGACAACCTGGCATTGGAGGTCATTCCAACTATGAATGAAGTGAAACAAGTGGTCTTCTCTATGAATAATGGTAGTTCACCTGGTCCGGATGGCTTATTTGGGAAATTTTTTCATCACTGCTGGAATATTATTGCTAAGGATCTTTATGATATTATACTGAATTTCTTTTCTGGTAGTGAACTCCCAAGATATTTCACTCACACATTCCTATTCCTTATCCCTAAAATTGACAACCCCCAACAATACATTGATTTTAGGCCCATTAGCTTAAGCAACTTCACTTCCAAAATCATATCCAAGCTGCTGAATACTAGACTATCCCTTTTGATGAATAAGATCATCTCCCCTAACCAAACAAGCTTCATAAAAGGGAGATCGATCTCTGACAATGAAATGCTCACACAGGAATTGGTTCACAATTTAAAAAGGCCAAATATCAATGGGAATGTAATGTTCAAACTGGACATGGCCAAAGCTTTTGATAGGGTTGCTTGGGACTACCTTTGCCAGATTTTAAGACAATTGGGATTCTCTGAATTTTGGATTGACATGGTTGCCAGGTTGGTCTCTAACAACTGGTATTCCATTAATATCAATGGAGTTAGGCATGGATTTTTCAAATCCTCAAGAGGTCTCAAATAAGGTGACCCACTATCTCCCTCACAATTTGTTATTGGAGCTGAGCTATTATCTAATATGTGGATCAATTGAGGAATGAGAATTTCATTCCCTTTTCCGTGGACCATGGCAGTCCTTTGATCACTCATCTTACATATGACAATGACACTATACTTTTTTCCTATGTGGACCTCCTATCCATTTCCATGATGAAAAGGAAGCTAGAAATTATGAGCAAGTCTCAGGCCAAATGGTGAATAAAAGGAAATCTTCTTTTCCGGTATCTCCCTCTACTCCTATTTCTATCATAGATGATATCAAATGCATTACTGGTTTTTCTCATTCCCCTTTCCCTTTTACTTATCTGGGGTGCCCTATTTACATTGGAAGAAATTCTTTTTGTTATTTTGGAAATATGGTGGCCAAAATAGCAAATAGAACTCAGGGGTGAAAAGGAAAACTTCTTTCTGTTGGGGGTAGAGCGGTCCTTATCATGTCTGTACTACATTCACTATCATTGCATATCATATTTGTTGTGCATCCACCAAAATCTACCCTTGGACATATTGAAAAATCTCTTGCTAATTTCTTTTGCGGATCTTTAGAAAGCAAGAGAACTTATCACTAGTTTTCATAGAAGAATTTATGTTACCCTAAGGTAGAAGGAGGGGTAGGATTTAGGTCATTGCATGACATGTACATTTCATTTGCTGCTAAAGCTTGGTAGAATTTCAGAACTCATAAGTCCCTTCTCACTCTCTTTTTGGAAGCCAAGTACTGTAAATAAAGTCATCCAGTTTCTAAAAAGAAGAACTATTCTCAATCTCCCTCTTGGAGAAGGCTAATGGATATTAGAAAAGATTGTGAAAAGTATATCTTATGGAAAGTGGGGAAGGGCAACATCTCTTTTTGGTGGGACAACTGGACAAACAAAGGTGCATTAACCAAAGTAATTGGACAAGGCAACAAATCTAAGAAGATTAGAGTGTCCGACTTTATCTCAAGCAATCGATGGATCCTTTTCAAGCAAATCAGCTTGGAAGGCTCTTAGAAAATCTAAAGGTTCCTCACTCACCCTTCTAAAATTTGGCATAGTAAGTTACCATTCAAAGTCTATTTCCATACATTGCAGTTATTGAATGGTAAATTAGCCACAGATGATTCTTTGGTTAAATTTGGCGTGCATGGCCCTTCAAAATACTATTGTTGTCCTAATAGTACCTCTGAGTCTATTAAGCATCTATTTTGTGAAAGTGTGATTGCTGAAAAAGTTTGAAAATATTTTCAAGATGCATGTGGTTTGAGAATACAATCTACAGGTGGCATAAGAGCCAAATTTATTAGATGGTGGATTGTTGAACCTCAAAATAAAGTTCATGAGTTGATATTGCAATGTCTTCCATCTGTTATATGTTGGAAAATTTGGAAGTATCGATATACTTTTAAATATGAGAGAGTTAGAAATACTATTAGCAGTATCATTGCAAAAATTACATACCTGATGCGGCTGCTTCTTTCGGCTCAATTCCCTTCTTTATCCTTCACCTTTCCCTTTCCAAGAATTACCCAAATAGTTGATAGGATTAAGCCCAAGTTGAGCATCATTTCAGTGATATGGAATAATCCTACTTTCGGTGCGTTCAAATTAAATATAGATGGGTGCAGTAAAGGAAATCTTGGGAGCGCAGGGGGTGGTGGGATTTTAAGAGATCGCCTTGGACATATGGTCATGGCTTTCACTGTGTATCTTGGGTGTTGCTCCAATAATTTAGCCGAGGTGCAGGCTATTAAAACTGGAATGAGGTGGTGTGTAGACCACGACTTTAACAGATTAACTATTGAATCAGACTCTTTACTTGTTCTTCAAATGATAAAGAGAGAAATCTCCACGGCATGGCAAATCAGAGAAGAAGTCAAAGAGATTCAAGCAATGAACACAGATGGACAAGTTTAAATTCACTCACACCTTCAGGGAAGGTAACATTCCAGCTGATCTTCTAGCAAATTTAGCGGAAAGAGATAGAAAAAATCAGTTCTTCATTGACGCTATAAACATGCCAAGGCAGATTACATCCTCAGTGAAAAATGATGAGCTAAGAAGACCAAGTTTTAGAATTAAGGTGAGGAAGAACACCTTCATCTTTGATCCAGGTTGAATGTGATATTTGTGCTAAGTTTCATACTTAGCAATTTTGGAACCTTAATTGTTTCAGGAGTAACCCTCCTTTTCTTTCTGTTTCCTTAGGGATAAAACAATTGTAAAGTTGGATTTGTCCAATTAGCTCTATTTTGATGAGGTCAGGTATATGCCCCCTCTATGTTCCTTTTGACTTATCTTCAATATAATCTCCTATGGAGAACCTTTGGCGGAAAAAAAAAGAACGTTATGTATAAACAGAAGCTCAGACTGTTGAAAGATGCAACAACAAAAATATTTTTAAAGATACAACAGCAAGAATGCTAAAAATATATGATTGAAAATTTGTCACAGCGTACAGTACTCCGGGCATATTTTTTCCTTTTCTTTTTTTTTTTATAAGAAAAATTTTTATTATCATCAAATTGGTTGAAGCTAGAACTGAACCCGCTTTGAACCTGTCTTCAACCTTGCTCGGCTTTGAAGCCATTGATCGCTTTGTTCAACTCGCTGACATGCTCTTTGAGATCGGTGTACCAAGCTAGGGGAGCAAACGGATTTTTTTATCTTTTATATGTTGACTATGGGTGGGGGGGGGTGTTTCCAAGCAGTATCATCTATCTGTTTAATTTGTAAACTAGAGAAAATATTTTAAGGATAGGTCACTACAGGAAATAAGGTTTCAGCCTTTCTGCGGCACCACTTTAGTCGCCACCAAAGGTAAGTGCCGAATCGCCACAATAAGTGATGGTTTCAGGGGGAACTATATGTTAACGTTTTGAGTAGCGACCTACCTTAATTTTGTAGCAATCATTTGTTTATTTTTTGTGCGACTCTAATAAAACAAATTAGCTTTTCAGGCGACCTAGTTGCCACAAAATGTAAGCAAATGCGCCACAAAATAGATATAAGGTTGGTCGCTATTCCAACCAACAACATATGGTTCGCCGCTGAATTTGTGGTGACTCGGCGCTTACTTTCGTGACGACTAAGAGGTCGCCCAGAAAAATCGTCATTGAAAACCTTACTTCTACTTCTTGTAGTGAGTGTCTTCCAAAAATATAACATCCCTTGATAAATAGACTTTATTTTTGACAGGATCAAAATATTGTCGGAAATATATTTGAGATTTGTTGGCATACTAAAGATTCTTGTTTGAGATTTGTTGGAATAAATATGCAATGTGCAAAGCATCCCAGGCAGCCTTGGCAGTGGCTGTAGCGGCGAAGTAGCAGCAAGTGTAGGATAAATCGAAGAAAGTAGTGATTGATAAACCAGAAACTTGTTCCACATTTACAAAAAACTTAAAAAGAACAAACTTTAACACCAGAAAGCATTCAGTGATTGATATTTGGCATAGTGGAACCTCATTGTCATGAGATATAACCCTAGAAAAGTGACTAAATTGCACCATAGGGAGGAGGAGGGAGAGGAATCGTGCCAATTTCCAGCCCTCGACGAGCACCCAAAATGTTCAGCTCGAGAGTTGCCTTGTACTGAGAAGGTATTTCCATCAATGCTGGCAATGCAAACTCTGCTTTTTTCCTGGACCAGTTCACATTTTTTGACATGATTTCTGTAAAATTAACAAACTGGAAATTGTCAAACGCTCGTGCAGGTATATTGTCATCGAATTCCCTCATCATGTCCCACGGCCCATCTCCAACCCCAACTACAACAATAGAATAAGGCATATTGGCTTGCTTTCACAATTGCTTCAACTGTTCTCTTCTCTTGAGGGCTTAATTGACCACGCGCAGCATCTACACTTGTTGTAACCTGTCCATCTGCTATTATCAACAAAACATGGTATTGGCCACCACTCTGCTCTACAATACTGATTGTCATTTCAATAATAGGAGCAAACGACGTTGGTCCAGCAAGGCGTAATTGAGGAACTAATTCTCTATATCGACTCAGTACTTGCTCGAATCCATAACATACTTGTTCATCCTGATAGAAACTGAAGACTTGTTTGTCATGTGTTGAGGCATCACCAAATCCAAAACAAGGAATTAAGTTTTCCTCATCAAACTTTGATAGTGTTCTTCCAATGATGGATATTGCTTGTTCATACAGATTTTGC
>AWOL01S0258352.1:0-10885 GCA_000715115.1 Nicotiana otophora
GAACCATAGATGCATATATATACTGTCGAGGTGTTCGGCCTACTCCATAAGAAAAGGAAGGAAGTTAACGAATAACGAGACACGTGTTTACAATATAGCACATGAGCATAAAATGAATATAATCTTTACCATTTCTCAAATAACTCNCGATTCTGCCGAGGTCATTTGGCCCGATCCAGAATAATGTGAATACTTCCGAGGGTCGAGCGGTATGAACCATAGATGCATATATATACTGTCGAGGTGTTCGGCCTACTCCATAAGAAAAGGAAGGAAGTTAACGAATAACGAGACACGTGTTTACAATATAGCACATGAGCATAAAATGAATATAATCTTTACCATTTCTCAAATAACTCGCCCAAAACTCAAAGTGTTAAGGCTTGGCCTAGTGTGCATATATTTATTTCTAAATTGATTCCAGTTATAAATTCAATTAATTAAGCCAGCAGAGTGAGTTCAAGTAATTCAAATATTACATGATAAGATCCTAAGTCTACCCCGACATAAACACGCTTTAGCTACGTACGGACTCTCGTTACCTCATGCGTACGTACCACCCACAACTAGTTGCACATAATAATAAATATCACCTAGGGGTAGATTCCCCCTCACAAGGTTAGACAGGAGACTTACCTTGCTTCGTAGTTCCATAACCTGCTCCAAAGCCTCTCTAACACCTCAAATTGATGTCCGCCGATCCAAAACTAGTCAAACAAGGTGCAACCCACTCAAAATATACCCTAATACCCATAATTAATCAATGTAAACAATTCCCAGCTCCGCTCGAAAAATCTATAAAGTCAATCCTCGGGCCCACGTCCCCGGATTTCGAAAATTATCGGAGACAAAACCTTACCCATAACATTACTAACTCAAATATATAATTGATTCTTAATTCCATTTCCAAACCGTGGTCAAAATCCAAATTATCAATTCTAGGTCTTCTACAAAAATCCCACAATTGTCCTAAATTTTTCTCCTTAAATCCACATATAAACCTTACATTTTCGCTTCTGCGCAGGCGCTTCTGCGGTGCCCAAACGCGCATCGCGGACCAGCCGCTTTTGCGTCTTCATTTCCCGCTTATGCGATTCCGCAGGTGTGGGAATTTCTTCGTACCTACGACCACTGCCTTGACCCTTCCCATTTCGCTTATGCGAGCTCGACCTTGCTTCTGCGACCAAGACATCGCAGAAGCGATCACACCAGCTGTTGTCAAGCTTCAGCATTTCTTAAGTCCAAATATCAATCTGTTAACCATCCGTAATTCACCCGGGGCCCTCGGACCTTAACCAAATATACCAACACGTCCCAAAATACAATACGAACTTAATCGAGCCTTCCAATCACCTCAAACAATGCTAAAACCACGAATCGCACCCCAATTCAAGCTTAATAAACTTTAGAACTTCAAACTTTTACACTTGACGCCGAAACCTATCAAATCAAGTCCGATTAACCTCAAATTTTAAACACTAGTCATAATTGACATTATGGACCTACTCCCACTTCCGGAATCGGAATCCGACCCCGATATCAAAAAGTCCATTCCCGGGCAAACTTCCCAAAATCATCCAATTTCCAACTTTCGCCAATTGACGACGAAATGACCTACGGACCTCCAAATCGACATCCGGACACGCTCCTAAGACCAAAATCATCATACAAACCTGTTGGAACCTTCAAATTTCTATTCCGAAGTTATTTACTTAAAAAACAACCTCAGTCAATTCTTCCAACTTAAAGCTTCTGAAATTAGAATTATCTTTCCAAATCAACTCTGAACTTCCCTAAATTCAATTCTGACCACATATACAAATCATAATACCCAAAGTGAAGCTACTCAAGGCCTCAAACCACCGAACGACGTGCTAAATCTAAAAACGACCAGTCGGGTCGTTACATTCTCCCCCACTTAAACATACGTTCGTCCGCGAACATGCTAGGTACTGCTCCAGAGTTGTCCAAAATCACTGTTTAACAACTCGTGTGCCTACCCGTGCCACCACAATCCAGTTGAACACATTAGCTTGAGTCAGACTGAAGATCCTCCCTTTTATTAGTCAATAAACTTTAGGACCAAATTCTAACCTATGAATTTCTTTACAGGTCCTAATTCTAACATACGAACATCGTACCAATCACCACGCACTGTACCAAAACATGATCGTGCACCTATGCTGAAATCACACCATGCACCACATAAGTCGGTTGCCCATAATAACATCCTCCGACCACAATAGCTGTAATTTCACAAATCTGATCCCACAATACATCTCATGACACATATAAATCCTGTTCCAACTCTCGCAATACTGCCACGACGAAAGAGATGTGTAGAAACTGATAACCACCTACCGAATCAATAATTCATGAAGTTTATTCTCCTAACAAGAACCATTACCTCATTTTGAACTCAATAACGATATTTTCTCTTTAATGTACCTTGTATAAATCTGATTGCACAAATTTCAAGGCCAATAATTTCGTCTCACCCAGTACAAGCTACTCAGGCAATAAGCCATCTCAGAAACTGCCAAAAATCTTATATGACGCCCACAACGCGCCAATAAGTTACAAATCGAATGTGATACATAAGGAAGAACGAACTCTGGAGAAGGACTACCCAGCCCGCGTAACAAATAAAACAGCCAAATAGATATTGTGAACCTACCTTAGGGATGAAAAACAAGACACACAAAATAAGTGTAAGGAGCTATGCTCAACATCTCGCTGTTGCGGCATGCAACCCGATCCGACATGACACTATTGTGGTGTGCAACCTGATCCAAACATGATAATTTTGCGGTATGCAACCCGATCCCAAAAATATACCTGTGGCGGTGTGCCATCCGATACGCACATAACAATCAAGAAGAAAATACACATATCAATCTGTAATTATTATATTTATGAAATGCCCGTATATCGACCACAAACACGCCAAGCGCATAATATAAATCCTAGGGAGACGACTAGCGCCATACACTATGAAATCCAAGCACAACTAAGGTGCAATTATGACCTACATCTCGAGAGTCACCTGCTCACATAACACCACAAGCTACACGGGACCTTAACACGTGTGCGAATAATCAAATTGCCTCACAACCCATATGGCACAATAGAGATTTACATGGAATAGTTGACGATGGGAATAACATCCAATGCCCGATGACTCCTCCATAAGTAATGCTATGACGAATGAACACATTCGACCTAACGTAGGGTACACATCATATTTGGCCCACCAACGAACCTCAAACTGATTCCGATCATACCACAATATGCCAATAAACTTCCAAGGATCCACAATGGCCCTATTCATGACACATAAGAACAGTCATCACATCTGAAACAACTCACACGGTCTATAGCCTAAGGAATAGAATGCCTCTCAGGCATAAACTCTCACATTAACGATAGTACCATAATCTTCATACTTTGTTTCAATCTTTAACAATTAAGTGACTAACATGTCACACTTATACATATTTCCCCGTGGGATACTCTCACATGACCTTTCGCACCAGGTAGCAAAGTCTGCACATCTATACCACTAACCGTCCTAATCTGTAAAGCAATTCCAGAACCCGCAAATCGATGCACAATGCCCCTTCCACAGAATACCATTCTCTGGTGACACTAAAGAAAATGCCAGCTTACTCTGAACATCTGATTCACCCATGCTCATCTGATCTCGTGACATTCTTGTCGACATCGAACCACAACCTTGATCCTCAACTTTCAAATTCTCATACCGCTCACTGCACTTATCATGCCGCTATGCGATAATACACGTATTCACCATAACCCTTGAACTACTAGTGGAATAATCACTTCATTGGCTAGAAACCTTTTACTTAGCTCATTTCAGAAGAACCAGTGCAACACGCAACTGAATTCCCAAACCGCAGGAAATACAAACCTCAAGTCGTGACCTAAACCGCCATGACTCTTCCGGAGTCCATTTACACAACAAGGCCATACGAATAAAATACCTCCCAAATCAATCAAGGTATGGTGGTTGTCAAGCCCGCGCGTACAACAACAAACCACATGCATAACTTCACCTCGAAGGAACTGATCATTGCCACAATCATGCCGACTCAACCATTACTAACCGACCCAACTTCTTTCAATTTACTCTTGACCTGACTTAGAAATATAATCACTCCATTCACAACATAATGAAGTTAATTTGCACTCACCCCGAGTGACCCGAATCGCGAGACTACATCGTTTCAAAACTCATGAATCATCTCATACCCTCCTTATGTGCTCAATAGCATCTCCGACCGGTACACCCATTCTGCAAGACCTTCTACGAATCCGAAGCTATTTCTTCCTTTCCTCCAATACTGCACCGCATACCCAATGATAACATTGAACATTCCAAGTCTCGTTTGCAATCCACCGTGAAAACTCGATCCTTAACCATACAACGGACCTAAAATCCTTAGGCACTGCACTTAATTCTTGAACCCATTAGAACCGTCGTTGAGAGTCACCCACTCTGACCTGGTCCTAAATATAACCAAACTTCAACACTCTGCTAGCACATGAACACCCTCTCAAAGAAGCAATCGGCTGAATTCTTTTCCTTGTACATTACATCCATAAGAAGCATAAAATCTGAGTCTTCGAAAATCCTGCACCTCAATTGATAAGGCGAAATATAGCACACATTCATCGAGTTCCTTGTTCGAATTAATCCACCAATGCATCGATAACCAAAAACTGCACAAGCAGACAACCACGTGATCCAACTGTAAATGGTGCCCCCCCCCCCTACTTAGCGTTAAGCTACCACCACATAATGTAGAGCCCACAACGATTCCTCCATCTCAATTACCATGATCTTGCACTGTTAACCCGCCAAAATTTCTCAAAGTCTTTTGTTAAGCATATTTGACCCCCTGTCGGGTAGTAAGTAGAACTCCTCGTAGAAACTTTATCAAATTCATGCAAACTGCTAACCTGCTCGTAGGAGATAACCTAACTGTGGAATTCCTTACCGACATCTTCCAACGACGTTGCACTGGGTACAACTACCACATAATCAGTAAATTCTCCTGAGCCCATGCTCTCCCACCGGCTATATAAGTCTGTTCCTTCCCCATTGACATCAACTGAAAGTTCAACAATACATTTCAAACTCAAAGCCATGTTGCATCCGAAATGATAATCAAATCTTAACACCTCTCTTTATTTCAAGCAAACACCTTTCTTCCATATTCAATCTTTCTCCGTACAGTAACCACGATTCCAATTATAATCCGTGGACCTAGTCACTTTCCACCATGCCTCCCAAATTGCTCAAATCTTCCTCAAGGTACATGGCTATCCTACCACAGAATCCCTATGCTACTCTGTCACTCCCACTTCGGTCAAACCATCTCCTTTAAGCAATTTCTCAAGCTCTACTTTAAATCATCTCCTTTAAATAACACATTGTCCCGAAGGCAAAACTCAAAGGAGACCATAACACCGGCAAACCGTAATGCATTCAAACAAGGATGACGACACCGCATCACAATGAAAATTCCACCACACTCAAAAATACCAAGTCTCGCTACTCCATCGACCAAAATTTGAACATCCATAGTCCGATTGCCTTTCCTTTGCTGGAATTAAATGATGAACCTCTAAATCATGCACTGAGAAATCCTCCTTTCGAGTCATTCATTGTCGCGATCCATAAATAAGCACTCTACCATTACACCAACATGGTGGTAACAACTCATGAACATCATAGCAACCTGTGCATAGCCTCAAAACCATAGGAAGTACAGATACTGAACTGAAATGACAGAACACCCTTCTGCAAGGGGGTGATAACAGCCTGCCCGAACATGCAGGAAAAACATCCTGCACCACGTCTGTAGTACCACTACAACTCCTTGATGCCCAACTGATAATAAGCGCTTCACGTCGCATGAGATTGAGTAGGAAGTGAATAAAGGCACAAGCCTCAATCGCATCAAATCGCACGATGAGGAATCAAGAAGGGCAGTGCTTCTAACAGCCCTGTAGCCTCTCGAAGATAAGTACAGACGTCTTGGTACCGATCCGCAAGACTCTACTTGACTCGCTCATGACTCGTGAGACCTAAGTGAACCTAACTCTCTGATACCAAGCTGTCACGACCTAAAATCCACTAAAGGTCGTGATGGCACCTAACATCGCGGTCAGGCCAGCCAATGATAATTGATCAACTTAATTACCCATTTGTGTATTTTGAAATCATATTTTTTATTAATTAAATAGTATGAAATAAAATTTACACAACTACATTAATGAACAACCGGTAGAGACCCCCAAAACCAGATGTCACAAGTGCTCGAGTATTTTCTAAGGAGTACAATACTAAGACAACATCTGTCCTGAATGTAATAAGACAGAATAAAATAATTAGTGCAATGGAGACTCGGTGGACTACAATGCATAGCCTGGAATATAGCTCACGTGAAGTCTCCTCAACAGGTACGCCTACGCGCCAAGCTGATCATCAATGAACCTGTCAGATCCTACACATTTAGTGCAGAAGTGCAGCATGTGTACTTAAATCAACGCGTACCCAGTAAGTATCTAGCCTAACCCTGGAGAAGTAGTGATGAGGGGTCGACATCGACACTTGCTAGAGGTCCAATAGATCAATATAATAAAACATAAGGAGATATGAGGCATACGGCAATAATGGGGTAAATCTGTAAGTCACATAATCTTCCAAATTCTTCTTTCAAGGCATAAATTTCTAAATCATGTATTCTACCTTAACAGCTCGGGAAAATGTCAAGTGTCATAATCAAATAAGTAAGGAATACCATATAAAATGTTGGGCATCAGTCTAAAGTTTAGCTCGTGAATATTCAGTCTACTAGCGATATAACGCATGATTCTACCGAGGTCGTTCGGTCCGATCTAGAATAATGTGTACACTGCCGAGGATCGAGCGGCATGAACCACAGATGTATCTATATAATGCCGAGGCGTTCGGCCCGCTCCACAAGAAAAAGAAAGAAGTTACTGAATTACGAGATACGTGTTTACAATGCAGCACATGAGCATAAAATGAATATAATCTTTACCATTTCTCAAATAACTCACTCAAAACGCAAAGTGTTAAGGCTTGGCCTAGTGTGCATATATTTATTTCTAAATCGATTTTAGTTATAACTTCAATTAATTAAGCCGGCAGAGTGAGTTCAAGTAATTCAAATATTACATGATAAGATCCTAAGTCTACCCCGACATAAACATGCTTTAGCTACATATGGACTCTCGTCACTTCGTGCGTACATAGCACCCACAACTAGTTGCACATAATAATAAATATCACCTAGGGGTAGTTTCCCCCTCACAAGTTTAGACAGGAGACTTGCATCGCTTAGAAGTTCCATAACTGACTCCAAAGCCTCTCTAACACCTCAAACCGATGCACGTCGATTCAAAACTAGTCAAACAATGTGCAAACCAATCAAAATATACTCTAATACCCATAATTAATCAATTTAAATAATTTTCAACTCCGCTCGAAAAATCGATAAAGTCAACCCTCGGGCCCACGTGCCCGGATTTCGAATATTTGCGAAGATAAACCTTACCTATAACATTACTAACTCTAATATATAATATATTCTTAATTTCATTTCCAAAGTCATGGTCAAAATCCGAATTATCAGTTCTAGGTCTTCTACCAAAATCCCACAATTTTCCTAAATTTTACTCCTTAAATCCACATATAAATCTTACATTTAGCTCACAACAAGTGGGAAATTACTTACCATGTGTTACATGATGAAAACTCCTAAATATCGCCCAAGAACCGAGCTTCAAAAATCCCAAATGAAAATGACTAAATGACCAAGTTCGATCCCCTTATGTTCTGCCCAGTTTTCGCTTCTGCGTACACATTTTTTCACGCCCCAAACTTGGTGAGCGCGACCGGCGCTCAATTGAGTGAACCCGGCCGAGCAAGCCTATTAGATTTCCTTCTACCCAAACTCATCCATGAATAAAGAGGAGATGCACTTCATTAATCAAATACTAAAAATATTTCATTAACAACCCCCATTTCATTCCATTAGCAGCTTCGTTCATAATTTTCAAATTATTACAAGTTTATAGATATAATGAAAAATATGTTTGCCAAATACCAACATTTCTAATTCAATTTCCAACATTTGACTACCACCCACAACCTGTCTACGGAGCATCTAAGTACAACACAAGAGTAGTATGGAAGTATCGGCAACAAAGCCCCGGCTATACCTCAAAACACAATGTACAACTCAAATGACACCAGGCCCGGATTAGAGTAGGGCTTACCAAAACCTGCTGAATAGAGAGTGACTGCTAACGAGTACCAAAGTTGTATGTTGATGAATCACCTGCATCTATTGAAGATGCAGCGCCCTCCCCTCCCCTCCCCCCTCCCCCCCCCACAGCAAAAGGGACGTTAGTACATATGGAATAGTACTAGTATGTAAAGCTAACTGTCCTCTTTCAAAATAAAATGCCAATATAAGAAAAGGAAAACCATAGAAGCAGCAAGACACAATCAACAATATCCATATGCCCAGTTAAAACATAGCAATTTTCAAAATACGAAATTAATATATATTTTTGGTTGGGAGACCTTTAGCACTAAAATACCACCATTCACAGTACCAATATTTATAATACCAAAACCACCGTTCACAGTACCGATGTTCACAATACCGATACTACCGTATCTTTAGCACGGAGTCCGATCACGACCCGATCGTTTAGGCCATCTCATTAGAGACATCAACCACAATCACTCTCAATACCAATACCACCGTACTTTTAGCACGGAGTCCGATCACGACCCGATCGGCTAGGCCATCTTATTTGAAGACATCAACCACAATCACAATCTCTATGAAAATATACCACTGTGAATCTAGCATGGAGTCTGATTACGACCCCATCGGCTAGGCCGTCTTATTTGAAGACATCAACCAAAATTACAATTTCAATTATAATTTCCAGCACAATCACCACCATGTGTGCAGCATGGCGTCTGATCAAGACCCGATCGACTAGGCCGTCTCATGTGTAACATCATCATTTTCTATTATCAATCTCATCCCAAATAAGGGGAATAACTTTGTCATATCAATCTCATCCCAATTAAGGGGGGAAATATTTTTTTATTTGTATACAAAGAAAACATAAATACAGATTTCATCTACTCATGACATTTCATATCGTATATAGCTTCATTGTTACTTTTAACCACTTACAACATTATTATTTCATTGGCTCTCTGGGCCATACATATGATTCTTCTTTCATGGCACAATGACCATATTTCATATTCCACACTTTTATTTCTTCCCTATCATCATAAATATCAACAAATAGAATATTCCAAAAATCATAACTTTAGGTTCATTAGTCATGAAGGTTTTAAACACAATATATTTCTTTCCAAGAAATGGAGTAAAATGATTGACAATTTAAGCACAAGTTAAAATCATAAACAAGTAACACATCATTTATTCTTGAAACACTTTTCCCCAAAAAAGGCAATACACATTATCAACTCACGAATATGTAAGAACGCAAAACACATCGAAACTACTTACAAAGCATGGCATTAGCAAAAACATCCACACATGGGCATCAGTTGAGTTCATAAGCTTTTAGGCAATTCTATTTTCAAAGTCAATTTTAGAATAGTTGAATCAAGGCTCATTTCATAACCTTTCTCTCATCATTTCATTTCATTGGTACCATTGGCCACAAGTATAACTTTCATTCTTGGCACAGTGGCTACACTTTATATCTTCAACTCACCTCTTTCACTTTCAAGTATCTTTATAGATTATCAACAATAAGACATTTCCAATCAAAACTTCAGTTACACATATGAGTAATTAATAGTCTTAAGCATATCAAGTTTTTCTCACACAAGTTGGCATCATAACTTTCATTTGAAACACGACTTAAAGCCACAATATTTTAATGCACATATCATTCTTGAACACATTCCCGAAGGATAACATAATGTGATAGGAACATTCGAAACACGTTTTGAATACATAATTCTCGACACTTTGCTTGTTCGGGACAATCAAATTTATTGGGAACATCTCGGAACATAGAATAAGGAACGTGAGATAACCATACATGAAACTTATGGGAATATCATGGAATTCAATTATAAGAGAGTAGTTTAGCAAACATACCTCATGTTGAGCTTTCCTTAAATTGCTACATTGTTCCGGAAACTCTAGAAATCCCAATCTATTTTGATACATAACAAAATTGAACACAAATTAAGAAGATATTCATGGTTTCAGCTCATTTGAGCATTTTATCAAACATTTAGTAGGCATGAATCTATACATCTCTTAACCGTAGAATTAGTACATCCAAATACTACCATTTACCAATAATTTATCCCGCCATCATTTTTAAACAATTCTTAACTTCCAACATCACATACATGACCATCCATCCATACCCAACCAACAAAATTCTATCAAATAATCACCTTTCAATCTCTACAATGATTATGTATTTAAATTGGGAACTTATGGCTTCCAATCACCATACCATAAGTTTTAACACATATTTCATACATAAATAATCACCATAGATTAATTAGAGTTGGTAGACATAATCTTATAGTGAAACTCTTGAGAATCCCAACTTGTAGTGTTCTTGACCAATTTGGGGATTTAAATGGAAATCTATGGATCTTCAGGATTAATCCTTATTAATACAAGTGTTTAGGAGTAGTAATCAACTCAAAATTACTCCAAAAATATTACCTTGGTTCATGGGAGGGAGGTGTTGGATGGATTCCCCTTGATATGCAAGCCCTAGCTCAAAGAAATGACTTAGC